>CAMPDV010000795.1:0-185213 GCA_946699065.1 Loxodes magnus | reverse complement strand
CTATCAGCAAATCCATCATGTGAAATAGTTCCTTATTTAATTTAATAAGTATTATGATCTACACATAATTGGAAAAGTAAATCATCCCATACTAGATCAACTTTTGCTTATGTTTTTCTGAATTTATTAGATTCAGCAAAAGCTGTGGTAGATGCAGAATTAGCACTTGTAGTGGTAGTTGTTGTAGTGGTTTAAGCTGGAGGTGTATATGTATATCCACCAACTTTAGCTGTCCATTCATTAAAAGCTGTAACTCCTTTATTTGTGACATCAGATCTTCCATTTCTATTGTTTTCAGTACCATCCTTATTAAGTAACATCAAAGTTGGTATACTACTAACACTATAAGAATAATAGAGAGTATATTGATTGAAAGGAATCAAAGCCCATGGCATCTTAGCAGCATATGTGTTGTATTCAGCTTATGTGTATTCATATAAATTAGCTACATTCTCATAAACAAAACCAGCTGCATTGACTTGATTGTAGAAATTAGCTAATACAGGAGTGAAAGATTAGCAAGGTGAACACCATGAAGCAGTGAAATAAGCTGTAATAGCTTTTACATTAGCAAAACTATCGTAAGTACAAGCAACACTCTTCCTGAGGAAAGTATTTCCAATTTTAGCTTTTGTGGCAACTGGATCATATACAGCGGTTTACATCATATCCATATTAATTTAATGTGATTCAAAAGTACTTAAACAGATCAGTAACAAAGCGATAGCTACTTTCATTTATTATAAACACAACGAATCTCACCACTTATATATAACGGGAGTTACTTGTAATAACTCTTTTTATTGAAAATAACTCCTTTATTTTTTTCGATGAATATAAAGGTATTGAAACCAAGAAATATATAAGACACTATGGCCGAGTGGTTAAGGCGACAGACTAGAAATCTGTTGGGAATTTCCCGCGCAGGTTCAAATCCTGCTGGTGTCGTATTTTTACATCATTTTTACATCATTTTTACATCATTTTTACATCATTTTTACATCATTTTTACATCATTTTTACATCATTTTGAAATGACTTTTTTATGACTTTTTCAATACTTTTTTAAGAATATTTGTAAAACTTTTTCATAACTTTTTAATTTTTATGTATTACCATTTTTTTAATTCTTTTTGAGATTTTTTACGAATAAAACCAGTTGAATATAAAAAATAAAATAAAGTGTCTTCATCAACTATGATTGGCAAAGAACTAACAGAAATACCATCTTCCTGTACCTGAATCTTTAACACCAGAAACACCCATATATTTGTTATCTGAAAGAAGATTAGCTCTATGTCCACTGGAATTTATCCATTGATTTACAACTGTAAGTCCTGGATTAGCATCATCATAATTATAAGCTACATTTTCTGCACATGATTACCATCCTGGAATCTTATAACATCTATCAGCAAATCCATCATGTGAAATAGTTCCTTATTTAATTTAATAAGTATTATGATCTACACATAATTGGAAAAGTAAATCATCCCATACTAGATCAACTTTTGCTTATGTTTTTCTGAATTTATTAGATTCAGCAAAAGCTGTGGTAGATGCAGAATTAGCACTTGTAGTGGTAGTTGTTGTAGTGGTTTAAGCTGGAGGTGTATATGTATATCCACCAACTTTAGCTGTCCATTCATTAAAAGCTGTAACTCCTTTATTTGTGACATCAGATCTTCCATTTCTATTGTTTTCAGTACCATCCTTATTAAGTAACATCAAAGTTGGTATACTACTAACACTATAAGAATAATAGAGAGTATATTGATTGAAAGGAATCAAAGCCCATGGCATCTTAGCAGCATATGTGTTGTATTCAGCTTATGTGTATTCATATAAATTAGCTACATTCTCATAAACAAAACCAGCTGCATTGACTTGATTGTAGAAATTAGCTAATACAGGAGTGAAAGATTAGCAAGGTGAACACCATGAAGCAGTGAAATAAGCTGTAATAGCTTTTACATTAGCAAAACTATCGTAAGTACAAGCAACACTCTTCCTGAGGAAAGTATTTCCAATTTTAGCTTTTGTGGCAACTGGATCATATACAGCGGTTTACATCATATCCATATTAATTTAATGTGATTCAAAAGTACTTAAACAGATCAGTAACAAAGCGATAGCTACTTTCATTTATTATAAACACAACGAATCTCACCACTTATATATAACGGGAGTTACTTGTAATAACTCTTTTTATTGAAAATAACTCCTTTATTTTTTTCGATGAATATAAAGGTATTGAAACCAAGAAATATATAAGACACTATGGCCGAGTGGTTAAGGCGACAGACTAGAAATCTGTTGGGAATTTCCCGCGCAGGTTCAAATCCTGCTGGTGTCGTATTTTTACATCATTTTTACATCATTTTTACATCATTTTTACATCATTTTTACATCATTTTTACATCATTTTTACATCATTTTGAAATGACTTTTTTATGACTTTTTCAATACTTTTTTAAGAATATTTGTAAAACTTTTTCATAACTTTTTAATTTTTATGTATTACCATTTTTTTAATTCTTTTTGAGATTTTTTACGAATAAAACCAGTTGAATATAAAAAATAAAATAAAGTGTCTTCATCAACTATGATTGGCAAAGAACTAACAGAAATACCATCTTCCTGTACCTGAATCTTTAACACCAGAAACACCCATATATTTGTTATCTGAAAGAAGATTAGCTCTATGTCCACTGGAATTTATCCATTGATTTACAACTGTAAGTCCTGGATTAGCATCATCATAATTATAAGCTACATTTTCTGCACATGATTACCATCCTGGAATCTTATAACATCTATCAGCAAATCCATCATGTGAAATAGTTCCTTATTTAATTTAATAAGTATTATGATCTACACATAATTGGAAAAGTAAATCATCCCATACTAGATCAACTTTTGCTTATGTTTTTCTGAATTTATTAGATTCAGCAAAAGCTGTGGTAGATGCAGAATTAGCACTTGTAGTGGTAGTTGTTGTAGTGGTTTAAGCTGGAGGTGTATATGTATATCCACCAACTTTAGCTGTCCATTCATTAAAAGCTGTAACTCCTTTATTTGTGACATCAGATCTTCCATTTCTATTGTTTTCAGTACCATCCTTATTAAGTAACATCAAAGTTGGTATACTACTAACACTATAAGAATAATAGAGAGTATATTGATTGAAAGGAATCAAAGCCCATGGCATCTTAGCAGCATATGTGTTGTATTCAGCTTATGTGTATTCATATAAATTAGCTACATTCTCATAAACAAAACCAGCTGCATTGACTTGATTGTAGAAATTAGCTAATACAGGAGTGAAAGATTAGCAAGGTGAACACCATGAAGCAGTGAAATAAGCTGTAATAGCTTTTACATTAGCAAAACTATCGTAAGTACAAGCAACACTCTTCCTGAGGAAAGTATTTCCAATTTTAGCTTTTGTGGCAACTGGATCATATACAGCGGTTTACATCATATCCATATTAATTTAATGTGATTCAAAAGTACTTAAACAGATCAGTAACAAAGCGATAGCTACTTTCATTTATTATAAACACAACGAATCTCACCACTTATATATAACGGGAGTTACTTGTAATAACTCTTTTTATTGAAAATAACTCCTTTATTTTTTTCGATGAATATAAAGGTATTGAAACCAAGAAATATATAAGACACTATGGCCGAGTGGTTAAGGCGACAGACTAGAAATCTGTTGGGAATTTCCCGCGCAGGTTCAAATCCTGCTGGTGTCGTATTTTTACATCATTTTTATATCATTTTTACATCATTTTTATATCATTTTTACATCATTTTTACATCATTTTTACATCATTTTGAAATGTCTTTTTTATGACTTTTTCAATACTTTTTTAAGAATATTTGTAAAACTTTTTCATAACTTTTTAATTTTTATGTATTACCATTTTTTTAATTCTTTTTGAGATTTTTTACGAATAAAACCAGTTGAATATAAAAAATAAAATAAAGTGTCTTCATCAACTATGATTGGCAAAGAACTAACAGAAATACCATCTTCCTGTACCTGAATCTTTAACACCAGAAACACCCATATATTTGTTATCTGAAAGAAGATTAGCTCTATGTCCACTGGAATTTATCCATTGATTTACAACTGTAAGTCCTGGATTAGCATCATCATAATTATAAGCTACATTTTCTGCACATGATTACCATCCTGGAATCTTATAACATCTATCAGCAAATCCATCATGTGAAATAGTTCCTTATTTAATTTAATAAGTATTATGATCTACACATAATTGGAAAAGTAAATCATCCCATACTAGATCAACTTTTGCTTATGTTTTTCTGAATTTATTAGATTCAGCAAAAGCTGTGGTAGATGCAGAATTAGCACTTGTAGTGGTAGTTGTTGTAGTGGTTTAAGCTGGAGGTGTATATGTATATCCACCAACTTTAGCTGTCCATTCATTAAAAGCTGTAACTCCTTTATTTGTGACATCAGATCTTCCATTTCTATTGTTTTCAGTACCATCCTTATTAAGTAACATCAAAGTTGGTATACTACTAACACTATAAGAATAATAGAGAGTATATTGATTGAAAGGAATCAAAGCCCATGGCATCTTAGCAGCATATGTGTTGTATTCAGCTTATGTGTATTCATATAAATTAGCTACATTCTCATAAACAAAACCAGCTGCATTGACTTGATTGTAGAAATTAGCTAATACAGGAGTGAAAGATTAGCAAGGTGAACACCATGAAGCAGTGAAATAAGCTGTAATAGCTTTTACATTAGCAAAACTATCGTAAGTACAAGCAACACTCTTCCTGAGGAAAGTATTTCCAATTTTAGCTTTTGTGGAAACTGGATCATATACAGCGGTTTACATCATATCCATATTAATTTAATGTGATTCAAAAGTACTTAAACAGATCAGTAACAAAGCGATAGCTACTTTCATTTATTATAAACACAACGAATCTCACCACTTATATATAACGGGAGTTACTTGTAATAACTCTTTTTATTGAAAATAACTCCTTTATTTTTTTCGATGAATATAAAGGTATTGAAACCAAGAAATATATAAGACACTATGGCCGAGTGGTTAAGGCGACAGACTAGAAATCTGTTGGGAATTTCCCGCGCAGGTTCAAATCCTGCTGGTGTCGTATTTTTACATCATTTTTATATCATTTTTACATCATTTTTATATCATTTTTACATCATTTTTACATCATTTTTACATCATTTTGAAATGTCTTTTTTATGACTTTTTCAATACTTTTTTAAGAATATTTGTAAAACTTTTTCATAACTTTTTAATTTTTATGTATTACCATTTTTTTAATTCTTTTTGAGATTTTTTACGAATAAAACCAGTTGAATATAAAAAATAAAATAAAGTGTCTTCATCAACTATGATTTTTAATATTTTTTATTTATTTTTAAAAATTTTTTTTTCTTCTTTTTTTAATTTATAGAAATTTTTTTCTTTTCTTTTCATCATAATATTATACTTTTATAGATTGTTATTATTATTATATTTTTTTTTTATAATGTTTTTTCTAAATTTTTTTTATTTATTCTTTTTAATTTTTTAGTTCACTTTATTTAAAATTTTATTATCAGGTCAATTTGCTCTTAGGCTATAAGATCACAAAAAACCTATATGACTAAAAAGTTTATTATAAAAAGTTTATATCATTAAAAATTTTCAATAATGCTTAAATATTTCAAATTATAAAATGACTTTTTCTAAAAATTTTAAAATTAATTTTTATTTTTATGCCTTAAATTATGGATCGAAGTATTATTTCATCTCATTTCAATTTCTTTCTTATTTCGATTTTAATTTCAAGTTTTTTACAGATACCAAAATAATTAAAAAAACAAGATTTTGTTTTGAACGTAATGTGACAAAATAAAAATTTTTATAAACTCAGTTAATTATATCCAAATAGAGATTAATTTTTAAGAAAATCCTTTTATTAATTCGAAATTACTATACATTAAATTACGATGAATTATATTTTTATGAATATGTCATTTTTTATGACTTTCTTATAATTTTTACATAAATCTTTAATGATCTTTTATTAGTTACTAAATATCGAAAAAAGTAAAAGAGAGCCTTTATTAATATTTCAAAATGGCTGTTAAGTTATTTTGTCTTCATTTTTACTATTAATGACTTTACAAGTTATTTAGGTGATATATTTATTTCCTAGTCTATATCAAAAATGTAAATTATGAAAACAAAAATTAGAAATAAACTTGAAATTTTTTTATTATACTTTTAATTTTTTGAAAATTAATTAAAAATTAAAATTAAAAAAATTTTCTTACTCTATTTTAAAAACAAAAAGACCTTTCCAAAACACTTAAATTTAATTTTTTTAATTTTTTTATTAATTTCAAATATTAATAGTTCAATATTTGAATTAAAAAAAGAATTAAATAGGAAATTTAAATATTAGTTTCTCCTTTTACTTACATGATTTGATTGCTGGCTATAATTTTATCTCTATTAGTAATATTAATTTTATTTTTAAGCTTTTTAGCAAATTTTTTATAAAATAAATATTCAAAGCTGTTTGATAATTTAGCTAAGATACTCAAATTAAACTTTAACTTAACTTTTGAAAAATACTTTAGTGAAAATTTTATCTTCCTTGTTTAACACATAACTTTATTTCAATTTTATTTTGAGATAAATATTTATGCCTATTCTAACACAAGCATTTACAATGATTTTTTTTAAATAATCTCTAACTAAGAGTTAACTTTCTAAATAGTAACTAGTTTTTCTTTTTTTATTTTCTCCATTTATGTACAAAATAAATAACTTTTGATAAGTTTAAACCATCAGTTATAATATCTCTTTCTTTGAATTAGCAAAATAACTAATTATTATATATTATATATTATATTTTAAAACCGCCATAGTTGTTCGAAGGTGAACAACAAGGTCGTCTTCATCAGAGGTTGGGGAAGTTAAGTACCCATAATCGACTTTATGTCTTCCTCTGCTTTGGTTTGGCCTCGAGACATAAGATTCTTAGACCTTCGGCACTAGTTTCGTTTATTTTTAATTCTGGAACTAAAAAGAAATAATATTGCGAGCTTCATCAGAGGTGGGGAATTTAAGTACCCATAATTGACATATGTCGTCCTTTGTTTTGGTGATGCAATGAGACACAATCCTGCCATGTCCTTGGACCTCCAGCAAGTATTAAAGATTACGATTATTCTAAAATTATATCAGTATTTAACATTTTTATCAGTACTGAATAATTATACCAGTATTGAACAAGGTTTATCAGTATCTGATAATTTTATCAGTAACAAACATTCTTGTCAGTATGAAACATTTTTTTAAAGAGCTGCGCACCAACGAGAGTGCTACGCGCTCTATAATCAAATTTATTTATTTATTTATAAAAATAATATAAAATGGATGTCGGCCGCGTCAGACAAATTAGTAGGTAATCTGGTGCAGAATATACTGCATTGCAAGTAATCTCGCACTAGATGCCACCACGGGGAAGGGTGGATAAACTCCGTTGAGATATACCTAACTTACCTCGAGGGTTCTCTCTAGCAGTATGAAAGTTTGACTGACGGGCCTTCTAATTACCGACTTAATAACTAATTCTTATTTCGACCTTATTCAAGAAGACTGAAGCATTTGACTCGCGATTTAAGATAGCTTTTAATAAGAAGATTCCCCATTTGGAGAAGCTGACATGACTCATCGGATCTCTAGAATTTTAATAAGAAACATGAGGACATTTTTCTTATTATTAAATATTAATATTGAAGGAACTGCGCGCCAATGAGGTGCTACGCGCTCTATAATCATTTTTATTTATATAAAAAATCTAGAATATTTTTATTGAGCTTTTCTTTTATATCTATTTAAATTTATATGGTCTTTAAATTTCTTTATTTTAATTATAATAAAATCTCGAAAAATAGAATAACATATAATCTTAAAAAAATTAAAATAGCTAAATCTAATTTATTATTGCTTCTATGATTACGAGTAAATATACTATCTAAAATTTTAGACCATATGCTTTATTTTAGTCCTGCTTTTATCCTTTATTAAGAAGATTTAAGAACTTTCAGAGTAAATTAACAGATTTAGATAAAATAGTAAATAAATCAGTGAAATAAAACAAATGGTTCCTATCTACTCGAAATACTCTACAAATTTAAGCAAGATGCCAAGTTAAATATATATGAATTTTCTAAATATGTAAAATTAATAAACATTGGAGATTTGACTGATAAGGATAAAATGACTTGTTAATTTATAAAAATATAGCTTTCCATAATTTCCCTAGTCTTTAAAACAACTAAAATAAATCATACATTAATAAATATCTTAGTTTACAATTTTTAAGAATATATATCAAGAGTAAAATTAAATTAACCAAAATTTATTAGAATAGTAATTTTTAGTAAGTCCATTAGAATATTAATTTGAATGTCTCTTAATTATCAATTAAGTTTGCTACTAAAATCCTATAATTTATTATTTTGTTGCTTTTTTAAGATAAATTTTTATGAAAAAAGTCAAAAACTTAACTGCTAAATACTTTTAAAGTTATTTAACATTGATAAAAAATTTTCTATATTATGCAATGTAAATTATTTTATTTACCTTTTTAAATCCCTTTAGTTATATTTCAGTTCAATCATCAATGCTTTATTTTAAAAACTGATACTTAACTACTTTGAGCTAATCTTCTATTTTTAAAAAGTAAATCATATTCTGCTTTAATCCCTTTAAATTTTGAAATTTTTTCTCTTTATTGGTTTTTTTTTGTGAGATTTAACTTGCAAGATAATTTTTAAACTAAGTTGTAAAATAATTACACTATTTCTGTTTAATATTATGATTTAATTACTTCTAACAAATCACACATTAACTTTAATCTGTAAGGCAATACATTCATCTATTTCTTTTAATAAATATAAAATAAAATGTTTAGCCTTGTACATATTTGTGGCTGTTATTGATGAAAAGGCACTGAATTGTAATTTTTTCTTATTTTTTGCAATATAACTCTCTTATTACTTTTGCAACTTTAACTTATTAGTTTCTTTCCTTATTAAATTACGGCAATTTACGTTCTTCTAATTTAAATTTTGCTGCTAAGAAACATTTCCTATTTAATTTTCTATTTTTAAATAAAGAAATGTTTACAAATTCTTTCTAAAAATACCTTAAATTAAACAGCAATCCCACTTTTTTAATTTATTCTATTTATTAAATTTTCAGATTAAGTTTTGAGGTTACTCTAAATATAATTTAATATCTTCTTTAACTTTCTCAAATTTATATTTTAAACATTTTTTTTAATTAGAGTCAGAAGACCTTTAGTTCTCCTATCGATAAGCATTTAAGTACATTTAATCTTTTTAATTCTTTTTTTATAAAATAAGCATCCATTATTAACTAATTATGAATTTTTTTAATTGTAAGCAATCATTTATTTTAACTATTTTTTAAGTTATAAAAATAAAAACATATGAACACTTCGCTTTCTACTATTAGCACTTTACTCCTAATTTATTTGTCACTTTATCATACTTAAATTAATTCCTTTTAGATTATTTTTAGTTCTTTTTGTTCTATTTTTCCTCTCTAAATTATTTTTCTTTTAATATAATATTAGTTACATTAACTATGAAAATCCTAATTTCAACAAAAAATTGAAAAGAAGATTAAAAAAGAAATGAATAGCAGATAAGTATAAATCTTGCTTAATAGAGCAATAAAAATTTTTATTAAAGAATGATAGATTAAATGAAGGAAAGCGGTTAATATTAATGATATTATGTGCTTCTATTACTGAATGAAATAGCTCTATTGCAAGCATTTGATTTTTTCATTCCTTTTTATTCTTTTTACTAGAATAAAAATAAAAAAGATGCAAAACATGCTACAGCATTTTTAGAATTTAAAAGTGAAATGAATCCAACAAGTAGAGTAATGTAGAAAATATTTAAATAATATTATTTTTTTGTAATGAAAAGTTAAATAAAATTGAATGAGCAGGCCAAGTAAAAGTAAATTTGAAATGGAGTAGTTTGTAAGGTACCTTAAATTAGATTTTATAATAAGTAAAAAACACAATAAAAAATGACTGAAGAGTAAAAAAAATTAAACCTAAACTTAATTGTCCGCAGGCAAAAAGTTAAAGTCCATTTTAATTTATCTTCTTTTTATCCTGTTAAATCTTAGCTTCTTTATTTTCCTCTTCTTAGAAAATTTATGTTTGCTTTCACTTACCTAAATTTAGTTTGTTTTCTGAGCTAGTAAATTGCTTCCTTCTACTTTTAAATTTAAATTTTAAAGCCTAGATTTCTTACTAAATTCACTGAGATTTGTCTAAATTATGAATATGTTTTAAGTCTCTTAATCAACATTTTTAATCTGCTTTTAAAATAAAAAAGGATTTCTCATTAAGAGATATTTCCCTCTTTAAATTTATTTACCTCTTCTAAGTATAATAATAATTATTGTCTTCAACTATCTTATTACCTTTAATTTGGTTGCTAACTTTTTGCTTATCTTACGTTTCTTTTTTTATACTTTTTATGACTAATCGTATGATATTTCTTAGCTTAGTAGTACATATTTTATTATTATTTTTAGCCTCTTTTTTTTCTTTTTTATTTTAAAATAATAAGGCTCTTTAATCCAGTTAAGTATAAATTTGAATTATACATACATTTTTCTTTATCAATTACTATTTAATTATTCTGTGCTCAATTTTGATTTCTTCTATTAAATTACCTCCAAACTAATAATCTATTTTGCATAGAAGATTAATAGCCTTTTCTTTTCTTCTCTTTGTCTAGTCTTTATTCTCTCTTGAAAAATCTGCGGTTTCTTACTAAAATTCTATTTTCTTGCAGTATAAACATCACTAAAATTTCTTTCGTTCTTCACAGAATTTGTAATTTATTGTTGAAAGCTCATAGAAATACAAAGAGTAATTAAAGGGATAATATTAAAGATTTTGAATAAGTTTAAAATAAAGATATTCATAGAATTAAAAATGTGAAATAAACGCTTTAGATCATAAAAATTTAGTTGATAATAGATTTCAAAGATATTCCCTTATAGCTCAATAAATTAAAATTCTAATTATGACTTAAGAAGCCTTATATTAAATGATTAAGAGCTTGGAAACTTCTTTCCGAAGTTTTATTAGGATATTTAGATTTATAAATAAAAACATTCCACAAGAAACTTATGTCAAGAAGTCTAGAATTATTAGAAATGGAAAAAGCAAAAAAGAGAAATAAAAGATGAGATTATAGCAAGAGTAATTACAAATTGATGAGATCAAGATTATTATTAAAAGACATTAAAAATATTAACTAATTTCTATAATTTAAGGAAGCAATCCTCACAGTTATAGATGTCAAAAAAATTCTTTTAGTTTAAAATTTAAAATTAAAATTCTATGTCCATTTCACCTTTATTAAATAATGAAATTAAAAAGGGGAATATTGTTTTATTAAATACTCTTTATTCAATTAAAATAAAAAGGTAAAATTAAAACCTTCTATAATATAAAAATTTTTGATGTCAGGTTTTTGCAAATAAGAAACTATTAAAAGATAAAATTATGTTATATAAAGTGAATAAATGTGGAAATAATTTTGAGTCAGTCATTTTAACTGCTTAATAATAAAAAATTAAATTCATTAAATACTTAAATACACTATAATTGATAAGAAATAAATTTAAAAATATTGATAAATTATTGCACGCTTTTGAAAAATAAGAAACCAGAATTATAATTTAAATAGGGAGGAACAATCCTCCAACTGAGATCAACTTAAATTCTATACCAGGAAACTAGCGAGAATCTTGTCAAAAGCCAAGAGAATTTAGAACTCAAAATATAAGTAAAAAAGGTTGAAAGAAGCTAAGATTTTAAGGTCAACGTTGCCAATGACTTCTGCATTCTTTAGTTGGAGATCATAATTTAGCAAAGGTTATCAGAGAACTTTATTAGTAAACTAATTATTTAATAAACTCTTTGGGGATTTTAAAATTGGAAGACTCAACTTTATGAAAGGAATTAATTATAAATCCTTCCATGTAGCAAATTCAAGGAAGAATCTCATAGGCAGAATAAATTGTAAAGAAAATTTAAAATTCTAGAAACTCTAAATCAGAACAACCCTTATTATTCAACGATCCAATGGACATAAGCAATAACCTCCATCGTTAGAGATTCCCTATCGGAAAGCAATGATAAGCTGGTATTGTAAGAGATTAGGGCATAAAATAATGAGTTTTTACCAATTTTAATAAAATTAAAAAAGAATAATAGGAAAATAATGATAAGATATATTTAAAATATACTACATAAGTGAAGGCTTACTATATGGAAAAAACTCCAACTAAGCAAGGAAGATTCCTATATTTAATAAACAGTGAATAAATTTAGAAGAAAACAATTGGAGTTTGACTTATTGAAAAAATACAGAAAAATAATCAAGATCCATGACAGTGAGGATCCAAGTAAATATGAGGTGAACATTTTTATCTAGCATTAAACTCTTTAATTTGTAGCAAACCAATTAAAGATTTCACCAAATTAATTTATTATGCTATGATTGTAAATTTAATTTTCAAGATACAAATATAATTAAAAGGATAGCGAAAAACTGATTCTCTGCTCAAACTTTCTGGTTTTGTGGATAGGGTCGAGTTTCTATCCTGTCACTGAGAAGGTTCCTAGTTAGAGTCATCTCAGAAAGAAAAAAAAATCTTTCTGGTTATTCACTCTAGATAGACGCTTGAGCTAGTCGACCCAAAGTTATGGAACGCTCTGGCAGAAGCTTTTTTAATTAAATAATAGGATATCCGCTTTATATGTATTAAAAAAGAGTTCTGAGTCGTTTAGCTGGAAAGTACTTCCAGTCCCTCGAGAAGCTTTTCAAGTTAATAATCTATTAACCAAATAAGATAGTAATTATAAATTTATTTTTTTAAATAATTATTTTCATTAATTAAAAGATTTAATCAATAATCATTAATATGTAATAGATTTTAAGAATAAGTTAAGCTTATTTTAATATATATTAAAAAAACTAAGATTATAGAGCGCATAGCGCTACGATAGCGCGCAGCTCTTTAATTAAAGTCTTTTAAAATTTAAAAACGTATTACGATACATTCTTCTCTGTGCTAACATCCCTTGGAAATTTTTTCTCCTATAGGGCCAGGTTCGGAGTGCTTCCCTAAAGAGACCTTAATCTCTTGCGTCGTTCAACATATTATTACTTGATGTCTTGGTCTTGTCATACTTTGCTCCAGTCAAGAATCTTGTTCATGTCTTCACACAGAGTACTTCCTAGTTACTGAGTTTCTTTCAATCCTAGAGGATTTTTTCTCCCTATTTAAAATAAATTATATAATATGCTTATTTTAATAAAAAATAAATAAGAAAAAATTAATCTTTATTTTAGCTGCATAAAATAAATATTTAATTTGCTTTATCAATTAATTTTTATAAAATGATAAAAATTATTTAAATATAACTTAAATTATTATTTAATAGCAGAATTTTTTTTGATTTAGATACTTTAAAAAATATTTCAAATTGATAATTTTATCATTATTTTTATTTTTGTAAGATATAAAATTCAACCTAAATTATAATAACTTTTTAATTTTTTTTTGGAGTAGATAATAAATATATAAAATTGTTCTTATAAATATATCAGGGTTTTAAGAATCTATTATTTTATGAAAATGCATTCTCCTAAACTAAAGGATTACGTAAGATTTTGTTAGTCCGCAATCGTTGCTTAAATCATTCATCAGCAATTCTTATTTTAGTCCTTTAAATAGCTTTACTTCAACTTTTAGCTTAGAAGAGTTAATCTAAGAAGCTTAACGTCTTTATTTGCAGATTTTTTTCTAAATATTTTGCCTGTTCTTATTGGTCATATTCAAAAATGATTGTTGAAAATTTTTTTTTTATTTCACCAGTATCTTTTGTGATTGGGAGATTTTTTTGGCATAAACAATCATTATGCCTTCTTCAAGTACATAAAATTTAATTCAAAAATTATTATACTTTATTTTATTCTATTTCCACTGGCATTGATTGATTCTATTAAAATAACTCAGCAATATCCTTGCAAATTACTCCATTTAATTTATCTTCATCTATACTTTATTTACCACTCCAAATTAGGATTGCTTTGATTTAAAAAGTAATAATATCTTTTCTAATTTTTCTACTTTCACAGTAAACATCAATTTTTAAGCTTTTGCTATCTTTGATATTCTCTCAATTTACGCTTTCAAAGGCAATTTCTTTTAAGTCCGCATTACCTAGGGGCTATTAATCATACTAAAATTATTGCATTTAGCTTTCTTTCATAGTATGAATTTACTATTTTTCTAATTGAGCAGGTTTATCACTTTTATATTTTTCTTCTATTTTATTATTTCATAGGAGTCATTTTTGTTAATTTTAGCTATTTTTTTTAATATTATTAACGTAAAATTTTATTTTTTAATTCAAAATCTAAAAATTCATTTTTTTATTTTTATTAAAAGACTTAGTTTCATGCATAAAATTTTAAAACATTATTTAAATAAATAAATTAACGTATAAAGTAATTAATTATAAGGTAAATATGCTGATTACTTTAATTATTTTGATTATATAAATTTATTTTTTCCAAAATTTTTATCAAAAATCATAATAATAAAAGAGAATTAGATAATCATGCTAACTATTTATTTATATAATTTTAAAGTTTTTAAAAATGCTTTTTTTTAATTAAATTTTTTGAAATAATACTTATTCATATCAAAATTTTTCAAATGTTCACTTTAGAATTAAAAATAATAGTTTCAAGTTTTTTAAAGTAGTTAGTACTGATATATTTGTAGATGTTTGTTAAGTTTCATCTTAAAAATGAATCTTTCTAGCTTTATAATTTAAATGATTTAATGATATTTACTTAAGTACTAGTTATATGATAGTTATTTCATAGTTAGATTAAATCTTTTGTCTCTATTTTTATTTATTATTTAATGTATAATGCTTTCTGTTAATCTTTATTATTTATGCTTAAATTTATTTATTAACTTATTTATCAAAATGTCGTCTGAGTATGAGAAGAAAATTATAGGCATTTTATTTTTAAGAAAAATTTTGAGAAAACTGAAGAATAAAGCAGGAGTTTAAATATTCTCAAGTTTTGGAATAGGAGTCACTAAATATGAACTTTGCTCCAATTTTAAATGATAGAGAAAGCTAAAGATAATTTGTTCTATTGAAAAAGATTCTTAAAGTAAGAAAAAATACTAATTAGAGGAAAATTAATTTTAATAATCTGATGTGGACATTCAATTAACTGAATTTTGATATACAAATGTTAAGTAAATTTCGAACGAAAGTTTAATTATTTCAGGTGGATGTAGCTAAAACTAAAGAGCTTTTACAATTCAAAGTGATAATATAAGCACATTAAAATTACAAATGCAATATAAAAGATACTGACATAAAACTTGTTTTGACTAAAAGAATTCAGTATATATTATTTCAGGTTTCTCTAAAAAAAACAATTTTTATAATGATGAAGAAAATTGTGAATTTTATAAGTTGGGCACAGAAGATTTTGAGAAAATTACACAAATAGAAAAGCCAGTACATCAATTTGGTTGCGATTATATGAATAAATAAGTTTATGTATTTGGTGGATTTTGTACGTAACTGAGATAAAGTTTAAATTTTATTTAAATATATAACAGTATCAGCAACAAATGGGTAAAATGCTAATAGTAGCTAAGTTAGTCTGCTAAAGCTTCCGCTATTTATATTCCTTAAAAGAAGCATTTTCTTATTTACGCAAATCATTCTCATATTAGTACATAAGTATATGACTTAAAAAATATCACTGTTTAAGGATAAATATATCAACAATAGTATTGTGATTATTCTGAACCAGCTTTAAGTGAAAATACTGTTTATTAGTTTAACTGGGAATGCGATCTATTTAGTTATAATTTAAGGAGAGAAAAATGGGATAAATTGGATTGGAAGTTAGTAACATCTTAATAACTAAAAACATAATTTAATCATATTAAAAAATAAAAATTCATCTAATTTTATTAAAGGATATGTACATTTTATTTCGTAAAAGAGATATGTTTACCTAATATTGAATATATTAACTATTAATTTGGTCTAAAATATTTAATTATTTTTAAATGGTTAAAGCTTATTATATTTTAAATATGAAATATAAGATTTCTCATTTAAATTGTATTTTATTTTTAAATTAAAAAATTTCTAAAAGAAAAAAAAATGGATTAATCTCTTCGACTCTCAAAGAATTAACTTAAAAACCTAAAGAGAAAAGCAGCAAAAGAAATTTAGAAAAAACAATAGTAACGAGAGGAGTCAAGTTCGTCATCAGAAGGTAAAGTGATGGTAGGATCTAAGAGATAAGATAACCTAAGAACGAATCTGATCAAAAACTTCAAATTTAACTAGATCAAATGTAAAAATTAATTTCAAAGTATGAAGAAATAGCTTATAACTAAGGAGAAAAAATAAGGGAATTAATGAATAGCATAGAGGATTAAAACAACGAATTATTAATACTCAGAAGACAGCTCATTCAAAGCAATTTGATAACGGAAGAACAACTCTGAACTTAGTCACAATAAAACTTTAAATATGACACAAAAATGGAAATAGAAAAAATACCAATAGAATTAAAAACAGAATTGAATCCAGAAAAAGAAATGATTGCTACAAGTTTCATTAAAAGATTAGAAAATATAGAAAATAAATTATCATAAAAAAGAACGAAATAAAGACAATAATACAAACTTTGTTGATGTTGCAAATCAAATCAACATATTTTAAAAAACTGTTGATAATGAAAGAAAATAAACGAATAAGAGCAGAAAAGAACATGGAGACAACTCAATAAACTATGAATAACTCCAACAGGGATCTACAAATAAAAGCTTTTTGCAAGACTACTTGAACGGTTACAGTGGTAACCTTCCACTTAATAAAAAGGTCGTGGATCACACCCACGTTAAAAAATCTGTCCGCAGGAACTGGTTGCAATTCCAGAGAATGCAAAACTCTACTAACTTTAAGTATATTATTATTATTATTATTAAAAAATTTCTTTCTTTATTTAGCAAACACATACATTTTTTATAATATTGCTATATTATTTTATAATTATTACATAAATTTAAATACGGAATTAATTTTATTTGATTTTATTTGATTTTTTTTAATTTCAGATAATTAATAATTCTAACAACTTGAAAAGCGGCTATTTGATTTCATAAAAATGAAGTGTTTTTAATAATTTGGTATTTTGAATTTCTTTTATTATGCATTTTTTATATTTTAGCTTAAGAATATTTGTATATCTTTTTTAATATAGATTACTTTGAACTACTTTAATTTATTAAAAAAGTAAAATTATTTATTTTATTCGGATTAAATATTAAACTAAAGAATTTTAATTAAGCTTAAAATTTTTTAGGTGAACTTAATAAATTTGAAAAGAACAGAATTTAAATCTAAATTTCAAGATTTTCTTTAATATTTTCTTTGAAAGAAAGTTTTTAATGTTGCTTTTATAATTTTTTTTATCTTAATTTCTTATTTTATTTAACCTGAATAAATTAGATTAAAATCCGAACTTTAGAAAAGACAAAATGCATCAATTCTAATAAGATAAAGTTTTATTTTTCGCTTTTAATTTTTCTAACTTTGAATATAAAAATTTGATTTTTATACTTTTCAGCTATAAATTTTTAGTATTAAAATAGTACTAAAATTTTGCATTTTTGATATAATAATGTCTATCAATTTTTAAATATAATTATTGCTTATAATATATAATGAAAATAATATTGATGAAATTTAAATAAATTACCTAACTTTCATTTACTAAGTTTTAAATAATGAAATTATATTATAAATCTAAATTAAAAAAATTCATTTTTTCTGCATATATGCTGGTTTCTTCTTTTATTAAAAATATAAATAAATCACTCTATTTATTTAGTTTGTATTACTGAAAAATAATTTTTATAAAATATTTAATTATCATATTTTCAAAGTCTCGTATTTCATTATTTACTTTTAAAATTCTAATTTTAATTACAATATTCATTTAGAAAATAGTATAAATATAAACAGTTTTGCTCTTAACTTTTAAATTTTATATCAATTTTCTTATAGAGAAACTTTTATTTAAATTATAGCTATTTTAGATTTTTTCTATTTAACTTAAATTATTTAAAAAGTATCCTATTATATTTGAAATCAGTAAAAAAGCATGAAATGATATTACTAAAACGAATATTTTTTCTATATTAAGAGAGAAAAATCTATATATCTATATACTTTTTCTCCATAAGTTTTGAATAATAATTAAAATCCCTAAAGGTTTATTTTTAAATTAGTTTGAATTAATTAAGGTTTTATTTAAATATAATAGATATAATAGAAAGATTAGTTTTTAAATTGATAGATTCCATGTTTATAAGAAGCTAAGTAGATATTTTCATTTTAAATATTCGAATAAAGTAATAAATTGTTGAGAATATTTATTATATTTCATATATAAATATGTTAAAAATATTAGCTTATTATATAAAAATAGTGATCAACAAAATCAGTCGGAAGAATTGTAGGAAAATTGGAGCAGTGCATATTAAATTAAGAATAATCTCGCACTTGATGCCGTCACAAATAAGGGTGGACAAACTCAAAAGTGGTATCCTAATTTGCATATAGGCTCTCGTTAATGCTATGAAAGTTTCATTGATAGTGTGCTTTTAATTAAAGGTTCTTCATAAACCACATAGAATCTCATTCCTAAATATACCGCATATTGAGCACTTAATTTAATCAATTTCTAATTATTATTTGGATTTTATTCTAGAAGACTGCTGTATTTACAACAAATTTAGAGATAATAAACCTATAAGAAGATTCCCCTTACGTTTCGATTTGATGGTAATTTAAGACAATTTTTATTATTGAGAACATTTAAAATAGCAAAAATAGGTAATTCATGGTAAATCTATTAACGGCAACTTCATTTTGATTAATTAATTAATTTATAAAAAATATTGAATTTGAAGGATAATAAGCAAAAAATTAAATTTAGCTTTATATAAAAAGAATAGTCTGATTTATTAATTTATTTTAATCCTTTTATAACCATATTATACAATAACATCTTCATAATATGCTAGAAATTTATTTTTAGGTTAAAAAATAAAAATAATCTGAATATTAAAATAATTTTAGAAGGAAATGTAAATTTTAATTTTTTTTCATTAAGATTCAAATCAAAACATAAGAAAACGGAGAAATGTTCTAAATTATATTTTAGAGTAATTACATAACAAATTGCTTAAAAATGTCATGAATTATTACAACTAGTTATTCTATATAGAGCGTTTTTTAAAATAATTGTTTCTTAAATAATTTTTTAACTGTTTAGCATTTTATTTTATAATTTGTTTTAATAATTGTGCAATTATCGTTTATATAATATAATTTGGATCTTTTAAATTTGTGAGTTACTATTTATTTATAAATTAATTTATATATTTTACTATTTCAAATTTTTATCTATATTATATTATTATCAAATGGCTTCTAAGAAATAACAGAACTTTGAACAAAACATTTAAACAGGAAAATTCTATAAAAAATAAAAAAGCGAAATAGTTACAATGAGTAAAAGTGAGAAATATGATTGATATGAAGAACATTAACCACATGGAAATCCAGAATTAAAAAACTTTAGACATAAACTCAAATAGAAATGTTATTTAAGTCATTAAAAGAGTTTACGTTTAAAAATATATATCTCACTGATAAAGTAGAAAAATTAGAAAAATTTAATTACGTCTTTGCTTGAGAAACAATATTAATCATCATAAGAAATAGAAAACAAACTGGAACAAAGAATACTTTAAATTTAATAATAAATTCAGGTAACGCCTTTTTCATTTTAACAGAATTAATCAGGTCCTAAAGAAATAGAAAATGAAGCCTCAAATTAAAATAAGCAGTAAACATTAATTTAAAATAACTAGTAAATTTAAATTAAATAAGTGTTATAGGAATAATAGTTTAAAAGAAAAATAAAATGTTACGTGTGCAATAAATAACACCAACGAAAACATTGTTACTAACTAAGCGAAATTTAAATTAAGAATAAATAAGATATTTTTAAAAATCTATTTAGGATATATCCAACATAAAGCGGAAAAATTTATAGAAAAAAATTCATTAATTCCTTGGAGAAATAATTAGGAACGCTGCATGCAAGAATATAACTATTCAGATTATTAAAGGATGGTGCACTAATGAAAAGCTTTACAGCATAACTAAGCCTAGTAGGAATTCATGATAAACTAATGGAGATAAGCTGATAAAATAGGTCGATGGTGACTACTAAGGCTTTAACAAAGCTTTTTAACTTTAACTTTATCTTATTATTATCTGATATTAATTATTTTTAATTAGTGATAAAAAATAAAAATAAATTAATAATGGTTTTTTATCCAATAATCTTGAAAATATCTCCTCTTGAACTAAAGGAGGTCTTAGACCTTAACTGTTCGCTATCATTATTTATAATTTGGACTTTACACCTTAGCCTATTTCATACTATTGTTTTTAAAATTGCTAAATTTACTATTATAAAATTTTTTCCTATATATTAAACCTAATTATTTCTGATCATTTTTAAAATAGATCTATAATTATTTTAAATTATTTTTTCTTAATTTAATTTCTTAATCACCATCTATTATAACTGTTTGATTTTTACATATACACCAATATACTTTTTAATATCTTTTTAGAAACCGTTGTTTCATAGGTCCTTCAAATAATTTCCTATCATAATGTCTGCTTTTCCTTTAATTTTTTTAAATATTAGATTGTCGAAAACTAAAATTAAAGCATTTGATATATTTGACTAAATCATTAATCAATCTTATCTATTTTTATCCAGTTTGGGATTAAATCTTATTGACAACATCTTTTTTAGATTTAAAAGGTTTAGCTTTATGCCTATTTATCTAGTTTTTATTCTATTTTTTTAACTTTGATTTTGTTGGTTTAGCTCTTATTTATAAATTTTATATTCTTAAATGCGTTAATTGTGCGAAAGAATCCAAAGATTATTATTGTTTTTATTATTAATTTTTTGTTTGAACTGAATGCTCCATTAAATTAAATAGCATCTAAGAAACAATAAATCTAAAATGAATCTCCTAACTAACAATAATATACCTTGATTGAAATTTATTCGTTATAGGCTGATAATAATAAATTATAGATACAGTGTAGAAAATAAGCAGTTTTAACTTAAAAATTAACTTACTCTAAAACGATATCAAAATCTTGAAAAAGAGTTGAGTTTAAAATCTTTTGCACATCTATTTAAGAAATAAAAAGAGCAGAAAATTAAGTACGATAAATTCTAAATCCTAACTAAATAAACCTAGAATAATCTATGATTAAAGTTATTGAAAATCCAATGGAGACTGAATAATCATATTTAAATACTAATCAAACACAAAAAATTATATAATTATTCAAATAATAAAAGAAGGTAAATTATGTGCTGATAATAATAAAAATAAGCTATAAGAGTTTCAATATTTGCAATATTGAGACATAATTGCATAATTATTGATAAATAACCATGCAAACTATGTTAAATTAAAAAATTTCAACATTTTCAATCATAGCTCTCTTTCACTCTCTTCTTGATAAAGATTTTATTAGCTCATTAAATCTCTTTAATGGTTTCTTTTATTAGGATCTATTTCTTCTTCACTCTAACCTTTAAAAATCTTTAGGCTTCTTCTAAATAAATATTAATGGAATATTTTTATGTAATTATCTACTTTAACCATATTATTTTTGTAAATTATTGATTAATATAGTTTTAAAATTAATCTTCTACAATCTTTTCCAGTTATTACAATTAAATGCTAATTCTATAGAAGAATAGAACATATAAAAAAGAACTCTTGGAGATACCAAAAATAAATCATCATGATTTTAGGATTTAGTCTTTAATAAATAATGTATTTATATTTTAAAATGGTCTCAAATTTTCATATCATTTAATTAGAGAATCAAATAGAAATATATAGAAGCAAGTAAAAAAAGGATTAAATTATAAGTTTATCTTAAATTTGATTAAAGATAGTTAAATTAAAAACTATGCTTATATTTAAATTTTAGTCTATTGATTACTTTCTATATTAATATTTTTTAATTTCTTTTTTAATCTAAAATTCTTAAAACTATTTTATTGAAATATTTTGCTTTTTTTAAGAGAAATTAGATAATTTTAGACCTTTTAATATAAGCTAGATAAAAAATTTTTATGATAATGGTTAACTTTATTTGTTCGAGAACAGCTAATTTTCACCGTGCTGCTTTTTATAAATTTTCTCTTAATGGACATAATGCGGTTTTATCCTACCGATCAACTTCGTCTAACAGGAACCATTACTAGCAACTAATGAATTATCTATAATCCAGATTTCAAGCTCTTCCAAGGCCAGATAATCTTCCTGATGCATTCCCTTCAAAATCTTAGATTCAACGAGAACTTCTCTAAGATTAAGAATAATAAGGCATTTCAAATTGTTGATCGAGTTCTTTTTTTGGTTACTTAAAAAACATTTAGCTTTGTGCTAAAATTTCTTTCACTCAATTAATAAGGTTATTTCTTTCTTAAAAAATGAAATAATATCATGTTTCATTTAATTTCTATAGCAGAATAAAAGTAAAAGGATTGTTATTTATACTTAGAAGATTAAAATTTAGCAGGCTAAGCAGTAAAATTTTCTGTATTTTTCTAATAAGATTATATAACTAGATCGTTTACTACTTATTTATTTAGTACTACAAGAATGGATATCTAGAACAAATAAGAACATCAATTAATAATTTAATTGCTAGAAAATAAATATCATGAAGTAAAAACTTGAAGGATTCATTGTATTAAAGAATTAAATATTATGAAGTAAAAATTGGCAATTTCTTCACTAAAAAAGGAATAAAAATTCTATTTTATAACTTAGTTTATCAAGCAAGATATTCTATTGTAATATTCTATTTTTTTTTTAATATTTTATAAAATTTCATTTTTCATGTTTTTTCATCAGAAGAAAAAATTATATTGAAATAATTAAAAAAATTATTGAAATTTAAAAGAGCGTAATTTGAACTTTAATCCCAAGAAATAATTTCAAATTATAAGAAAACGATGAGTTGTATGCAAATATTTTAATTTCCCTTTAAAGATAAATTCAAGCATATTAAAAATATAACTGATCAACATATGAGAACTACATCCAAATAAAAAGATAAAGCATGAATGTAATTTTATAGAGTGATTTTTCTCATAAGATATATAAAAATAATTTATATTTAGGTAATAATCAGTTGATAAATTATTTCTCAGTCTTAGTTTAGATAACTCATAAATAAATAATAAAAGATAAAAATTTTAATTTTATAAATCTAGTAGAAAATAATTTAATTTAATTGTCTTCCTAGCTTTTAAATAAAAATGTCATCTGAATACGAGAAAAAAATAATATAAATTTTATTCTTAAGGAAAATTCTAAGAAACCTGAATTGTAAAATTGGAGTTAAAATATTCTCGAATTTTGGAATAGGAGTCACTAAATATGAACTATTAGCCAATTTAAAATGGTAGAGAAATTTAAAAGTGTTTTCTTCTATTAAGATAAATTCTAAGAATAAGAACTCATACTTAATAGAGGAAAATAAATTTTTAAAATACGATGTAGATATTTTTTAAACTGAGTATTGACATACAAATGTTAAATAAATTTCGGATGAAAGCTTAATAATTTCAGGCGGATCTAATATAAACTAAAAGACTTTTATTATTCAAAGTGATAACAGTCAAACATTATGATTATAAATGTAACATAAAAGATATTGACATAAAACTTGTTTTGATAAAAAGAATATAGTGTACATTATTTCAGGTTTTTCTAAAAAAAGCGACCTTTATGAAGATGAAGAAAATTGTGAAATATTTAATATGAAGAATTAGAAATTTTTAAGCATGAAAAAAATAGAAAAGCCAGCACATTAATTTGGGTGTGATTAAAGGAGAAATTTAATATATGTTTTTGGTGGATTTAGCACAAAATAAGTACAAAGTTTGAATTTAATTCAGATATATAATGTTTTCGACAACAAATGGTTTAAATGCTAAATTCAATTAAGTTAGTCGGCTAAAAATTCGGCTATTTATATAGTAAAAAGGAATTATTTTCTTATTTACGCAAATCATTCCGAAATAGATACTCAATAATTCGATTTAAAAAGTATAACAATTTAAGGATAAAGATATGAACAGAAGTTTTGCAACTATTCTGAGCCAACTTAGGATAACGAAAATGTTTATTAATTTAACTGAAACTGCGAATTATTTAGTTATAACTTGAGAACAGGAACTTGGAAAAAGATTGATGAAACTTAATTTTCGATAACTTAATAACATAAAAATTAATTTTTCATAAGGTTATAAAAGTTTAAACTGCATTTTTTTAATTTATGCTTAAGAATGCTGGATAAATAAATTTTAAACGAAATATATCAAAGTAAATAATTTTAAATTCTATAAACTATTATATTTGTAAATTTAAAACTAATTTTGATAAATAAAAATTATTTTTTAATGATTGATAATTTATTAAAAGTGAGCAATATTTTTCTTTTTATTAATTACTCAAAATTATCTACTTTTTTTATTTTCTAAAAATGAGATATCCTTTGATTATTAAAAGACTTAATTTAAAGTTTTATAAAAATAGATAATTAAATTAAAATAAGATGATTAGAGAAAAATAAAAGTAATTTAATAACCTTCTAAAAATCTAAAAAAAGTAAATTTTCCTAAGATTAATTGAAATAGTAAAGATATAAATAAAACATAATTATAAAATTAAAATATTAAATACTTTAATGATAAATTTATTTGCTTGCTTTTCTATTTTTTATATAATTAAAGATTCTTTAATTTTTGAAATATTTTATAAAGTTTTATACTAATAAAAGAACAAATTTTAAAATAAAACTTAAGCACTATATAATTAAATAGTTTTGTAAGTCTTAAAGTGAATATTTTTTTCATAACAAGCTAAATTAATAAGGATAAGAAATGAGATAAATATAAAATATTGAATTATTTAATATAAAAAGAATATAAAAAACTATTAATTTATTATTTTATTTATTTTTATACTATAATTATTTTTAATTTTAATATTGCTTTATTTTTCTAGTTAGATATCATGCTTTAAATTTATTTTTACATTTTTAGGTTTGCATCTAAAATTTTTTTCTATTTATATCTTTTTTTCTTTTGATTGGTTGTTAACTATGAAAATATTACTTTATATTGTTTCTTTAATTAAGCTTAAACTTCTTGTTGATTTTTTGCATAACTTTAAGTGGTATTTTTTAAACAAATATTTAAAAATGTTTAGTAAATTTTATAATTTAATTGAAAGATAATATTAAGAAAACCCGGAAAAATGGAGAGCAACAGAACATCAAAAATTAGGAAAGAAAGGCTAGAAGATAAGCAAGACTAGAAGAGAAAAAGTAAAAAATCGCAAGAATTTTCTTCATCGAATCAAGTTATAGGATTTCAAGATAACAAGGACAATATCTCATTAATCAAATAAGAAAATAACAAAGTGAAGAAAATTCTTAGAAAGCAGGATGAGATCATTTAAAATTTTTCTGAGAGAATAAAATTTTTTGACGGACATTAAAAAAATTAATTCAGAAACTTTGTACTTAAGTAGGCGAATTATTCAAAATAATGTCTTAACAGAAGAACAGCTTTTACGTTAATCTTAAGATAACTAAATAGAGGAAGTTCCAATAATTACTGAAGAAATTAATACTGGTTCTTTGACTAATTAATAGAATGCTTAAATAGGAATTTAAGAACTGAGAGAAAAAAAAGATTGTAAAAATTTGACAACTTTATACTTTCATAAAAGAATCAGAAATAGAATATCAAGAGGTGCTGATATTGTAATTCTTCCCAGCAATTATTAAAGCATTGCTCTGGCTATAAAATACTTAAAAAAAGAGGACTAAAATATCTGAAGATAATTAGAAAAACTCTATAACAATAATAGCAATATCTATAAAAATGATTGAATACAAAATAGTCCTTGAAGTAGACTGAGGAAAAACAGATATTAATAAAGCGTATTCTTTCTATGATTAACTATTTAATTTCTTAAATATAAAAGTTAATTTAATCCTTGTTCATATTTTTTTAACTAAGCTTTGCTAAAAATTGTGTTTATGATTAAATAAAAATTTGTCTTCTAAGCTTCAAATTAAACTTTTTTATTAATAAAAATACATTTAGAAATAAAAATTTTTGTTCAAACCCTTTTTGTTTAATTTCATAGCTAACTAAATTTCATAACTTTCCAACTATTAGTAAGAACTAAGCTAATAATCCCTAATATTCTTTCTATATCATCAATATAATAAGTAAATAAGTAAAATAAAGAAAGTTAAAGTATCTAAAACTTTCTATTTCCTTAGATCCTAGAAAACTAAAATTTATTAGCTCTATTATTTTTTTTATTCGTCCACTTTATTTATTTTGCTTATCTTTATAACCCATAAAATATTATAGTTCTTACTAGTTTAGTACATAAAAATCTCCTTCTTAATTAGCTAGAATTTTTCAAACTATTTTTTGAAATAAATTAGAGATCTATTTATATGGATAAATTTAAAACTATCGCGCTTTTTTATTTCACATTTTTAACTTAAATATAAATTTTATTAATAAGCGAAAGATGCTAAAAGTATTAAAAAAATTAATAAACTTAGAGGACAAAAATAAAGCATGAGAAAGGATAGAAATAACTAAAAATAAAAGTTTAAAGAGTGAAATAAATACTTATACATATATTATATTAAAGCAAAAGCTTTTGTCTTAATATAAACTATTTAAGACAATAAATTAATGCTAAGTTTCTAGTTAAATAATTTTAAAATATTATTTAAAATCTATCAAATTTAATCAAAATTAAAGACAATTTAAGAGATTTTTCTTTAAAATTAGTAATTAAATGAAGCTATTATCAGTACTTTTAATGATTACTTTCTCTTTTATTTCTAGTGGTGCTTAACCAAATGATAAAACTTTACTAAGATAACCAATTAGCTTAAGTAAAAATAGAAGCCTATAGAGTAAGAAAAAATGAGTACCTATTAGAATTTTATGGGACTATTTCTAAGAAGAAGTGCTTTCTAAAAATGATATCGATTTTTTCATTATGAAAGAAATTATTCCAGCTTTGGATAAGTACTTACAAAATTTGCTAAGTATAAGAAATTATTGACCGACCAATAACTTATCCTCTATAGCTGACAAATAATGCTAGAATATTAGAAAAAAAATTCCTGCAAAGTTTAAAAGAGATGATTGGCCTTATGATCTTTTTATTTTTGTCTAATTTGAAGACAGGTCGTGAGATAAATCTGAAGTTACTTCTGAACTATGCGTAAGATAATTAAACATTGGTAGGCCTATTTTAGGATTCTTAATTTTTAATAAGCATTAAATTAGTGGATTGAACTTTAAAAAAACTTTTAATTTAGCTCTTCATGAAATGATGCACATCTTAAGTTTTCATTTCGTTCATATTAAAAATTTTTAAAACCCTAGCACTAACCATAAATATGATGAAGTCATCCAATATACTATTATGAGAGGTAAAAATGTTATTCAAATATTATTGCCTACTGTAACTTAAGTTGCTAGAGATTAATTTAATTGCTCTTCCCTTTTTATGGAAATAGATGTAATAGATTTTTAAGGTAAAATGTATTGAGAAGCAAGGTTAATGTATAATGAATTGATGGTATTAAATCCTTTGCCTGATTATAAAATAAGTAATATAACTCTAGCATTTCTATACGATACTGGATGATATATTCCTAACTGAGATATGGCTTAATTTCTAGAGTTTGGATATAAAGCTGGATGTGATTTTGTAGAAAAGAAATACATAGAAAATAATTAATCTAATTTTGAAGATTTTTGTAAGGATAGCGATGAAACAATCTGTTCTCCTGACAAAAAAAGTATATAAAATTGTAGTTTCTAGATAGAAAATTTCAACTATGAATCTGAGGAATTTTATTTTGGTGGTAATAATAAAGAAAAATAATGAAAAGATATGGATTTTTATCCCATTGTAATAAGTGAGTATAATAGACACTGCTAAGAATTAAGATCTGAAACTTATATAAATTTATAAGATTAATAATCATTTGGTATTACTTCAAGATGCTATTAAGGAATGATGAATGGGACAAAAAAAGCATTTTGCTTTGCAACTTCTTGTGATGAAAATCGGGATGTTTTATTAATGTTTGATAATGGAGTCTAAATTTATTGTCCTCAAGGATAAATAATATCTCATCCTTTTAGAGCAAATTCTTAAATAAACTGTCCTTCTTAACAAGAACTTATTTGCAAGTCAGTAGAAAGCGAAGTTTAATGTTCTGAAAAATGTAAGAGTTGTTCTATAGATGGGAAAATATGTTTTAAGTGTTAAGATGGACTTTATTTAAAAGATAACTAATGTATTACATGTGAAAATGACTTCACATATAATGGAGAGTGTTTTGATGCATGTCCTTAAGAAGCATCATATAAGGTAAAGTACTATTAAAATAATAATTGTCAATATTCCCTCAAAAATAAGTGCTACGAATCATGTCCAGCAGGTACGCTTGTTTATTAAAACTATTGCATAGATAATTGTCCTCAATAGTTTCAAAACTTATAAGAAAACAAATGTATTTATAATTCTAAATCTTGCTCCTTTAAATCATTAGAGCTATGTACAAGAGTGGGTTCAATTTGCTGGAATAAAAAAGGGATTTTGATAAATCCTAGTTAGTATAATTGCATGACTTAAATATATGATTATTGCTGCTAATGCAACTAGGAATGCATCTAGTTTAAATAAGATAACATAGATAGATTTAGTCTTGATGATTGCGAAAGTAGAGAGTCCCCTTAATTATAAAGCGCAGTTCTATAAAATAATTTAAACGAAATTGCTTTAAAATTCTCTAAAAGAGTAGGCTTTATTTAAAAGTAACATAAGTGTTCTCTAGTTCTCAAGGATGATTATAAATATGGTAAAGAAATTTCATGCTAATGAAATGATAACACAACCATGTTGATAATCCAATTAGGATAAGACAGTGTTCTATAAGAGAATGCCTAAATAGAACTGAAAGGTGGAATAATAAACTCTACTCATTAGTATAGTAAAGCACTAAATAATGACTTAGTAGCAAAGTTATAAATAAAAAAAAAGCCTGTCCTAGAGTTGAATTAAATAGAAGTTAAAAGTGTACATCACTATCAAAGTGACTTATTTATTAAAGCTAGTGTGAAAGAAAGATATCATGCCTCTGTATAATATTTATGATAAGTTAAGCTTATCCCTGACAACCTGGATTTTAACTATTATTTTGACAAATGAGATTAATCAAATAATAATCCTACTGTCTATCAGAACGAAAAAAATAACTTTACTATTCCTATGAAATATCTTAATAACACGAGTCTAGTTTAAATATAACTAAGTGCAATTTCCTGGATAACTATAATGAGTAAGTTGTAAAATTCAACTGTAAAAATTTACGGTTGGAAGCCTCCGACTATTTATTTCAATAAAGGAAGTGATATTCAAATTTATCAGTAATAAAGAGAAAATTTATAACTTATAATAGAAGATGATGAAACTCTTCAGAACTAAAAAGTTAAGTGAAACGTTAACTAAACGAATGAAAGAACTAGAAGCATCTAAACTATTGAATAGGAAATTTTAGTAAATTAAGATTATGAATCGAACAACTAACTTTCTATTATAATATATCCAAATACTCTTTATTATCCTTACTGATATCAAATTTAAGTAACAGTAAACTAATCTTACAAAGCATCTATTAATATCACAATACTTCAACCTTAGCTAAAAGTTTATATTTCTGGAGATAGGTTTAAAGAAATATTATCTAACTAATAACTTACTTTAGATGTAATTGTAATTGACCCTCTTTAGTATCCTGTTAAATATGAATGAAGTTGCTATTTTTTTAATAAAGAACCTAAGAAAATTGAAAGTAGATAGACTTATGATCTCCATAACTTAAACTGTAATTCTAAAGAATCTTAAATAACATTAGAAGGACATAGATTTCCTTTAGACTTCACTTATGAAATCATAGTGAATGCTTACTCTTAAGTAAGCAGATAGGCAAGTGACTCTATATTAGTAAATATAACAAATGAAATAGGTTTATACATATAAATTGAATAGCACTAACTTAATATAGTAAAGCCTTAAGAAGCATTTAATTTATATGGATTAATATTAAATTAAAGTTTATCTATTACATCTATTTAATGAAGCTAAACTCCTGAAAATATAAAAGATTCTACAATATCTAAATTAGATTAACTCTTTGTTTAAATAGATGCTTCTAAGCTAAAGCAAGGAACTAATTACACTTATACTCTTCAAGTAACTGATAGTTAGAATAAATAATATGTAGCTAGTAAATCTATTTATGTAAATAAAGCTCCTTTCATTACCATATTTTAAGTTACTCCAAATAATGGTGAAGCTTGAAAGACATATTTTACTTTTAAGTGCAGGTAGAGTTATGATGATGAAGATTATTATCCTTTAAAATATCAGTTCTTCTATAGAAAAAATTAGAAAGAATACTTATTAAACTTACTTGACTAGTAATAAGAATATACTACTTAGTTACCTTAACCAGATAAGGATTCTTAAATACTGACAGTAGGAGTTTATGTTTATGACTGATTAAATGCTTCTAACAAAGCGATTAGTAATATAGTCATTCAAAATAAGTAATGAAGCTTACCTTAAGATATTTAGGAGGCTTTTCATCTTCCTTTTTATTCTAATCTATAAATGTAAAATTATTTCCATGATTTAGCTACTGAAATTTCAAAACCCCTTATTAATATTTCTTAGTCCAATATTAGCACTTTCTTAGATAAAATAACTAGTAACGTGAGTAGTGAAGAAGTGTTAAATTTAGCAGTATAAAGTATTGATTTAGTAAAAGAAAGAATAACTTAAGCTAATTAGTAAGAATTTATTAACTATGTATGATAATGTCTTCATTAAGCAAAAACTATGACTCTTAAGGTAGACTAACTAGATATTATTATGTCAATTGCTAGTAGAGTTATTGGTATATAAAGCTCTAAGCGAAATGAAAATATATCCATTAAATAAGATTAAAATAAACTAGAAAGAAGGAAATAGCAAAGTTAAAGAAACTCAAATATCTGGCAGATAATAGAAGAAGCTTCTTTATTATATTCAAGAAATTTAATTCCAAACTAGTAAGAAAAGATAGTTCAAGAGGAAAGAATGTATGTCTATTAGGGAATGTTTAATTCAAGTACTATTCCTTATATATATTAGTTTGGTAAATCTTAAGCTATTATAAAAGAAGGTATTAAAGGAATGTGCTTGTATGTCATATTTGCTCAATTTAATCAAAATCCTTTCAAACTAAAAGATAAGAAAAACTAAAGTTATGTAGGTCTAGAAATAATCGAAAATTGCAAAAAAGATAAAGATACAAATATGATTCAAAGAAATATAACCAAAAATAAATTATTTAAAACTAACTTTAGGATTACATATGAGCAACCTTATAGCTTCCATCTTAAATGTCAAATACGAGATTTAAATATTAATAAATGGAGAGATGATTTATGTGATATAGAATAAACTGAATAAAACAATGTATATATGTGTAAATGCAAATAGTAGGGTATTGTAAGAATAAATAAAAAGTAGTACGAAAATATCCTTTTAGTTATATTCCTTACTAATTAGATCATATTCCTAGCCTTACAAATTAATCATTACTTATTATATAAAGGAAAACTAAAAATTAAGGCTGGTTTATTGACAAAAATGTTTTCTGGTAGATTATTATAATACCTTCAAACTAATATACATATACCTATATTTGCGGAAATAGTAAGTACTATTATTTGTTTATTAACCAATCTAATGGTAGTTTCTGAATGATAAAATACAGGAAGTAAAAAAGGAGTCTATGCTTCTATAGTAATAGTACTATCTCTTTTTATTTCCTTAATAAAGACTTATCTTTCTCATATCTTATATAGAGTTTAAGGCAAAACTATGGCTTATACTTTAGCTATTTGGTTTATTTGCTACTTACTTATCTCCATTAAATGTACTAGAATTAGCTAGATTATGAATCTCTTCCTTGAATCTACTGTTTCAATACATTTAACTTCTTTCATCTTAATTCTGGTTATTGGTTTAACTTGTATTTAAGTGATTTGCTTATAGGACTATAGAAATAAATAAAATAAAGTTAAATCAATTGAAATGATGCCGTATAATCAAGCTAAGCCTTCTAAAATAATTAATCCATTTTAGCAATAAATTATTAATCCCTAAATTGAGTTCTCTATAGATTATTCCATATAACTAGAGGAAGACATATCAGAATTAAGCAATTTATCCTAATCTTGAGCGAGAGAAGTAAGAACTTTCTAAGGACAAAATATAATATAAATTAAGTTACTCAAACTAACTTTATTCTCTTTATATCTACTAATATCAAAACATTTAATCATCATTAACTATTCTGAAAACGTTATTACTTTAATATAATAACAGCCTCTTTTATACTTTATATACAGAACTAGAAACTTAAAAATTAAATAAGATAAACAGAGGAATACTTTCCTACTTCTATAATGATATCCAGGATTTCATCTTATAACTCTAGAATTTGCTTGAAACTAAATATCTTAATTTACTTTCTTACTCTTAATTATATAGCTAAGGTGTATTTAGTGAAGGATAGTAAAGTAAGGACTTTTACTTTTCTTCAGTTTATACTATTTTATGGTATCTAGTATAATTGGTTTATATATATACTAATAAAATAGTAGACTATTCATATTTAAATAAGTTGCTTTGTATCCCTTGCTATATAAACTTTCTAATAGTTATATATAAAGCCTACTCCATTAAATACAAATGAAAAATCCAACATTTGTATCTTATATTTTGAATCAGAAAATATATCTGGAAGTAAAATTAATCCTTGTAATAAATTAAGCATGAGAGAGTTATAAATTTGCTGATTATAATCTTAGTTAAGAAAATAATAGCTATATTCTAACTATTATTGTATTTCTAATGATAAGCGATACAAATATACTTCGTATAATTTGGATTATTTTTGTTAAGCATCTTCTTAAAAATAATAATTGTATACTTTTAAAATACTAGTGTAGCCTGCTTCTTTCATTATTCATAAAAAGCATAAATAAGATATTTTCAAACCTTTATAATATCACTTACACTTAACTTTTTTCTACTATAATTATATGCTTATAGTATAACTAGAATTTTAGATTCAAGTCAAATCCAAATACCTTTAATCGACTTTTATTTTTGCAAATGGATAAGATATAGGAAATTAAAGTAAACTTGTCTTTTAATATAGTAGTCAAGGAAGGATATTAGATTACTAATCTATGTATTACTTAGCTTTTATACCCAAGTTTTAGTTAGAGTATCTATACATAAGGAGGTTAATCCTCTTAAAGTTTATTATATACCTCAAAATTCAGAATAGAACATTATTACTTGATTTAGACCAATTCTATTAAAGCTTTTTAAGCGGATAATATTATTGAAAAGATTCAGCTTATCTTATAAAGAAAAACGAGCCACTGCTTTGAATTTGAATTTATGATATTCAGGACAAAGACCATTCTAAGTATAAAAAGGAGTAAGAAGTTTATGATACTTGAGTCATATAATAAAATACACTTACGAAATCTAGTTACTTTCATGAAATGCATTTCAATTCACTTAGGCTAGAAATAAAAATTATCACAACTAATTAAGATTATTAAATTAATCAACTAAAGAATATTTGAAAGTCATCTGACCAACTTTTAACATCCATTCTGCTGCTAGGTAGATTTTTACTTATATTTCTACCAAAAATCAGTATAATACATAGTTAGATCATACATTTTTATATCATTATTTATTTTTATATCATATTCTCTCTATAATTCTTAATCTTTTTACTTTTTTCCACTTCCGGAAAATTTATCAAGGATTAATTAACTGATTTGTTATGTCAAAGTGATAACTTTTTTTACATCAATTTTTAAATTTATTTTTTGCATCTTCGATTTCCATTTTGGTTACAAATCATATTATAATCCTTCATTAGAAGTAAATTTATGCGAATAATTAGTATGCTTAATTATTAAGATTAAATCTCTTCTTTAACTAATTTATGTTGATTTTACCAATCAATTTAATTATATCCTTTGACTCGAATAATCGCTTTCTATATATTCAAGCTTTCTTTGAGGTTTAAATGATCTCTCCATTAGTTATCAAGTTCTATTATTTTAATTAAGAAATCTCTCTCTTTAGTTTACATATAATTAAGCTAATTTTTTAAGCAAATACGTTCTTCGGTATTTTTAGTTTTACGCTTTTGCCCATGTAAAAATCTTATCTATAAAAGGACTAGATAACATTTTGCTATTTTATCTTTCTTTTCTTTTTCTCAACTTTTTCTTTATTGAATCAAAAATATGTTCCAATTCTTTATGATCCCAATTAATCGAAGAGGTTTAAGCCTACTACAGTTAAACTTACTCCATAAATTTATTTATTTTATTGATAAGATAAAATTATTTATTAAAGTGCAAGTAGTACCTCAATAGTGCGCAGTACTGTCAAAAATATCAATTATTGATTCTCTCTATTATAATTGTTCCCATGGAGGTCCTTCTTCTAAATGCGGACAATGCTACATCTCTTTGCCACCAAAGCACAGAACGCTTTCAAGAATTACAGGTTCGTTTCACAACATATGGTGAAACGACTAATTCGGTCCAACGTTTAGAATCTTAAATCCTCAGTCTGATTCATTATTGGGAAATTCTTCTCAATCACCTCTTGAGTCAAGATCCACCCTATTTAAATTATATAATAAAATGTATTGAAGGATAAAGTTTAGAAGCGCTTTAGTTGATTTAATCAAAAAATTTGAGAATTCTGATAGCATACATTACAAACTACTCTATAGCAAACCATAACCTTATAATATATTAAAATACCTAAAATAATACCTTCCATTTAAGTTAGGCTTATATAACTCAGCTATTTTAATATGATTCTATTATTTTAATATCTAATTTATAGTTAATCTATCATAAAAATCCAGCTTAATTCTTCTTATTTATATCATTAATCCTTTTTATGCTTATTATATCAACCAAACATTTATAAATGAATGCGATTAATGAATTAATATCTTAAAAATAGAAGTTTCTAGTTTGGCCTAATATTATCTAGTTTATTTCCATTAAATTAGCGAAATCTTTTGCTATAAATCTCTTAAAAAATCCTAGATTACTAGCTAAATATTATTTTCCAATCTCATTTTACCTTTATAAATTAGTAGCTAGCTAAGATTATTATTAATCTAATTTTATCTGGTTCATAATAAAAGCTATTCATGTCTAAATATTTATATGCTAACTATTGCTCTGCTCTCTTTAATTATACACATTACCTTCGATTTTTATCATTAGGGTCTGTTAGTACTTAAACATACTCCAACTTTTATAAATTCTTCCTTCAATTCTAGCTTCATAGGTAAATATTAAAGCTCTTATTTACACCTACTAACTTTAAGCCAATACTTGCTAATTTACTTATAGTCTTGCTTGCTTATTATTAATAAAAATGCATATCTATATGCCAAAAGTTATAAGAATCATATCAACTGATTCTTTCTTCTCTTCCAATTTCAATTTTTAAGGACTAAGGGTATCTTTTAATATCCCTATTTTTGTTAGATTTACACTCTTAGATATTAATCATCTAATAGCTTCACAGTATTCTCTTCTAGTAATCCTAGATTTGCTTTATACTACTTATTTAATATTCTACTCCTTAAAATTGCTGAATGCAGGCGAATAGCAATAGACCTATTAGGAGAAAGATGTAAATATAGAGGTAATCGAAATGTTCACAAAGTTAAATACCTTTTTCTCCAAGATGCTCTATTGGGCATATTAAATAGGAAGAAACTAAATAAATGCTTTCTTACATTATAGGCTGGTTAAAGAAACTGGGTAAGATTGTTATACCTATTACTAAAGCTATTCTTAATAAAACCTTTAGTAACTCAGTCTTATAAGCATTAACACTGCTTTATTTATTTAAATCTAAATCTTATAGCAAGGTAGCGTTATTTCCTAATTGATAGACTGTGAGAGATGTATAGAAAGCGTTTAAAAGTAGGTTGAATGCTTGTGTTTGAAAGAAAATTTGAAGGGTTATTAGTTTAAGTTAATAGAACTAAACTATTTAGCTTAAGCTGCTCCTTGGAGATATAAGGGACTAATCTTAAATAATGAGATGAGCTATTGGGAATTAATGTAAGTTGATGTATAATAGTAAGCAAGTTGCTTAAGGTTTAATATACCTTAGATATTAATTTAGCTTTAATATGCTATTGCTACTATAGATAGAAATATAAAGGAACTTATGTTTTGAATACTAGAGACTAGAAATATATCCAAATCTATATTAATTATAGGATATATATAAACATTCTTATATTTACATTTCTATTTGGCTTCAGAATGAAATTCAGTTAGAATAAAGTTATGAATATGATACATCTGGAAACTAGATTAATGAGGTAGATTTATACTCTTAATTTTAAAGAAGAAAATAAGTTAACTAGAATTTGTTCATATCATATTTGATAAATTAAGCGATATATACCATAAAATAATTTAAGCTGATCTAATTTATTTTTCTCATATCTAATCTTATCAAATCATTTCAATCTGAATCCATTAATTTGTGTATAGGTTTTGTAGTAAAAAGACACTAAATCATATAAGCAAAGCAATAATCCATTTCCATTATAAATAGAAAGCTTAATATAAGCTAGCTTAGTTGCAAAAATTTTCAAGAGAGGAATATTTATTCATAATTAAACAATCACTAACTAGAGTAAAATAACAAGCTTCTCTATGATTGTACGCTATTAAATTAGCATATTCTATAATTGCTTTAACTACTATGATATAACTTGTTCATAATTGACCTAGCATTCTTTAATAGATTTAATACACAGTTAATTTAATACCCTTCAATCACTTTCATTTCCTAAATTATAGTGGTTTAAAATACCCTTTTCTTAACTAGTTTAAGTTAGTATAATAAATCAAAAGATTTCACCCTGTTTTTTAACTAGTTCAGATGTAATAAATTTAATGTTCTGCTGAGAAATAAAATTAGAGGCTTTATTATAAAAATGAAAAATGCAAGGTTCTAGTTAATAGATATAAGCTAGCCATATTTACCTTAGATATTAGTTACATAGCACATGCTTAATTTAAGGTAGTCTTAGTTAAATTAATTGTATACTAAAGGTAATAAAACTTGCTGAAAATTACCTTTAATTTAGCATCTAGCAATGATGGCTAGCTACTTAAATATATCCCCTCTAACTTTATACTGATAATCTTATTAACACCTAATAAGCATCATCTTAAAAGTGCTTAAGCTATAACTAATCTGCTAAAGGTTTCCTAGATCCTTTATTTTATTATATATAATTCCTAGCCTACTTTAACTATTAATAGTCTAATAAACTAAGCAAACTGAATACAAATTACATACTAAAGTTAAATAAGAAAAGAAGTGAAAATAAGCTTAGATAAATACCCTCAATCCATGTTTAAACTAAGGTTTTAATTAAAATAGACTAACTAAATAAAAATGAGCAAATAGACTCTATATCGCTCCCTAGTTATAATAGCCACTATGCTTGTTATAAATATAATTTTCATTTACTAATTATATAAGCCTTAGCTAAATATTACTATAGAAAGTACTCCTTAAATAGGTTTTAGGTAGAAGTTATAAGAAAGATAGAAATTGAGTAGTACTAGTAAAAGTGGGATAGAGATGAGAGAGTTTATTTTATCTAGGAATTACTTAACCAATATTTGAGATCTTTAGAATAACTCTTATCTATAGAGGATTTTGACGTAAGCTAAGTCTATTACTTAGAAGGTGCAAAATAATAGTTTTAAGCAAAAGAATTTTCCTTTTAAGAGAACTTTAATCCCCTTTAAAGACAAGTTTCTTTAAATAGCTTGGTCCAAAAATGACTAAGGAGTTACAAAAGGAGTGAAAAATGAGATTAAATGTGCTTATGAGCCCAGCACTTTACTTGCGATGGCTACTGTGATAAAACCATATTCTCAAGTAATAGACTGTGGAAGTTACTTTGGTTTCCATACGATTAAAACTGGGGCATTAGTAGATAGCAAGCAAGGAGGTAAGTAATATACATTCGAAGCAAATCCAATAAACATTTAGTTCGTGAAAGCTTCAATCATTTTAAACAATCTTACTGATTAGATCGAACTCTACAATTACGCAATATATAATAAAACTGAAGAGATGACTTTCAATTTATATAGTAAAAGCTATAGAAATTAAATAGAGACAATAAATTAATAGAGAAGGAGCAAAGGAGTTGTGTTTAAAAAGCTAGACTAAAAACTATCTAATAAACAGTTGGTATAAATAAAAGTCCAGGCTATTAAACTGGACGATTTCTTTCCTCCTTAATTATTCCCTGAATTCCATCTAATTAAGATGGATATAGAAGTAGCTGATTTAATGGGTATTTAAGGAGCTAACTAGTTAATTAAAAGATCTAAAGATATAGTTATTATAATAGAATGGAGTAATAATAACTATAGGATTTTTGGAGAAAGCTACGTCAACTCCTAAATTGATTGACTTTAAAACGAAGGTTTTTAATTTTGGCATCTGAATGATACATAATTACTATAAAAATATACCTGTGAATACATTACTTAAAATTGAGCATATTAGATCTTAAAGTTAACAGACTTGCAGCAAATAAGTATTAACTGACTTAAAAGTCTGGAAAAGCTAGATATAGATATGAATCTTGATATTCTAATCACTAGAAAAGAAACATACGCTAAGTATTTTGTGTAACTCTAATAAATTAAATTAAATTAAATTCTCATTTAAGTTTAACCATTAATCTAAATTAAAGCTTATAGACAGCTATCCTTCAAGTAAAGGAAATATATGAACCTTATTTGATAAATAAACTAAGATAGGCCTTAACTATTAAATTTAATTTTATATAGTAAAGTAATAATGATGTAGCTATTTACTATCTAAATCAATTTAAAAAGATTTTAGCAGGAAGGTTTCGCAAATTTTTTAAACGAGAAAGTAGCTTCAACGAAAATTTTTAGTCGAAGATTGTAATTTCTGGGGAATGAAAAGTTTACCCAATAATTTAGTTTATTTTAATTCTTAATATATTCTTTTATTAAGCACCTGTTATATAAATTACCCTGTAGTAATAGTTTAAGCAAATCAAAAGAAGGTCAATAAGTAATTTTCATATATTAATAAGCTTAAAAAATAAATGTCTACTCAAAAAGTATAGAAAATAATAGCGTACAAACTGGTATTCTTTAAATGTGATTTAAGATTATCTACTTTAGACCTAAGTTTATTAAATCTAATCTTAAAGGTTATTCTTGCAATCATTATTTTTAGTTAATAACTTAGATCAATTTCACGAATTTTTAACTCTAGGTATGACTAATTAGATGATTATTAATTTGAAGTTTATCAACTATTAATCCCTTAAAATAGTTATAAGTTTATTTATTTTCACATATTATAATACTCTATTTCTTGATACCATTTCTTAAAATTCATCCCTTAATACTTCATTTTCTGAGATTATAGTTAAACTTTTTACTCTTTATTAGTGCTAGTTTTTCTACCCAGATCTGCTTATAACTCTATTTACATGATTATAGTTCTAAAATTGGATTTTAAGCTTTTTTGATTTATTTAAAGTCTGATTTTTGAAATTCTAGTACTTAAGGTTATTCACATTAGTAAATAACCTACTAATCTGAATTTGTATATCCTCTTAAAGCATATTAGATCTATAATGTATTATCTACTTTTGCTTGATTTAGTTTCTTAATTTATAATGATTTTATCTTAGCAATCTATCTTAAACTCTTTTCTCTATATGTGATTTAATGCTTTCTCTACTACTAGAAGTTACTTGTTTCTCTATCTTTTTAGCTTTGAAAATAGAACCTTTATATGATTACTTTATAGCTGAAGACTTAAATTTGAAATATCATTAATACCTTTTTAGAATAAATTAGGGTGATTTAGGTGTGAGAGTAGAGAATGGAATATAACCAAGAGAGAAGAAGTAAATTAAAGGATTTGCTATCTCATCTTTAGATTAAAGAAGTATAGTTAAATTAAAATGCTGAAAGTGAAGGAGAAGCTTAACTTGATTAATTGAAGCTAAGAAGTAGTTACACCAAGAAATCATTACAAGCTAAGTGGTTCATTATTAGCTAAATGTTTATAGGTAAAAATAGATGAAAAAGTATTAATAGCCTATAAGCTTAAAATTAAGTGCTATTGGCATTAATATAATTAATATGATATAAACAATTGAAACTAAACTTGGAACTAGAGTTTATTATAAACCTGCTTGCTAACTTTAATAATTAACAATATAATTCATAGATAAATTTCTAAGTTTAAGTGCAAAATAAGAAGAAAATAGTTATTTATGGCATATAGCTTGGAAATATATTTTCTAACTAATAGAATTTTATAAAATGTACTAGAAGCGAAGCCTAACATTTAATTTATATACTTTCTAGAATTTATTAGTTTTTACAAGGGGAATTAATAGAATAATTTCTGGATCTAGTTTGGGTTAGTAGAGGTGAATATAATAAAATGTAAAGAAGATATTTTCAAACTTAAAATAAGTTTTGGCACTATAAGCTTTTATACTTTAGCTATTACCATTTTTCTTATGCTCAAGCACTTATTATATTAATCTATAATAATAAGCTAAAGCTAAAATAGACTCGAATATTTGTATATATACAATTTGCTGTTTAGCCTCAATTTGCTTAAGAGAATTTAACTTCTAATGTTTTTCTTCAGCTAAATAATTAGTCAATAAAGTATTCGTAGTTTGAAATATATCAGCAAGCATTTGTAGATAATTTATTAAATTAGCTCTGATACTAATTCGTGATATGCATAAACAGTTTGTCTCCATTTGAATCTTATTGTAGATTTAAAGTTTAATGCATGCTCTTTAAAATCTTTTTTAATATCCTTTATTTTTTGGAATAGCAAGTTATTACTCCTAAAAATAAATTTCACTCTCATAACTTAATTTTTCTAAAATTATCATATGAAGATACTATTACAGAAATAGATAAAGCAAACTATTAGAAAGGCTTAATGTAAACAATTAGAAATCCAATCTAAGCTATGAGTGAAGGATATATTTTAGAATATTAACTAAATTAGTTGAAGATTAGGAATTGCTAATCTATAATCTTGGTTTTCTTGGCTGCCATTAAAAGACTAGAAAGCATGTTCTGATTTTACAATAATATAGATCTTAATATCTTCGACTAAAAATCTTAAGCAATCCATTCTTTCATTCTATTCATACTAGAATTAGTATTTCTTGCTTTATTTCATACAATAGCTTACAATTTTCCTTATCTCAAAGCTTTATTTTATTCTATCCAATAGAAATAAAATAATTAACATGTAGTTGCTTTATTTAAATTAACTATAATTGAAGGGTATTTCTATTAATTTTTATCTGAATTTCACTTAAATCTCTTTGTTATATTTCTCAGACGTTTCATATTTATTTTCTATTTCTTAATTTAGAATTAAGAAATAGATATATAGTTAGATATGTAAAATGATGCTAGCTATTTACTTTAAAGTGTTAAAATAATTAAAAACTCTTTCTAGTGTATATTGCTTGCTAATATTATAATTAAGCAAGGAATATGCTATGTATTCAAAATTAGCCTTCATTAAAATTAAAATATACCTATAGACAATAAAAAAAGGAAACTTAGTGCAAAGCTGCTCTAATCACACTGCATCAAGAATTTAAAGACAAACATGTACCATTTCATTGTATTTTCCTTTAGCTATTTTAAATAATTAATTTAACTTTTAAGTATATACGAAACTTAAGACTTAAACCTAAAACTAGAACAAGTTCTTGATATAGCTTTACTATTGAGATTCATCATATAAGCAGAAATATATTTAGATGCTAATATTCTTACTTTAAAATAAGATAAGCTATTAGCATTTCTTATTTCATCAATTGAACTACTATATACTTTTGATGTTAAATAAGAGATTAATTTCTTAAACCAAGATTTCTTAAATATACAATCGCACTATTAATGATATATTAAGGTGTTACTATTAAAAGTGTACAAATCTTAATGCGTTATATGCATTTATTTGAGTTATCTTTATATAATTTAATTTAAGCATTGTAATCAAAAGTTGGGATATTATATATCAAAATATTATGCTTTATTAAGCTTCTTCGATTATTGTTGATAGTAAAGTATGAATATCTACTTTTATTACTAACCATTTATTGAGCTTTTTTGCAAACATTCACATAAAAGCCGCATTTTACTTTACTTTCAATGGAGTTGAGTTGCTACACTCTACTGGAAGCTCACCATATTTTCAAATGTTATGATCCATTTTGTAAATCTTGTTTATCTGCTCATCTTTGCTATTTTTACCTCCGATAATTATAAGAGGTTCCAATATAACGGCACTATAATAAAGAGATTATGGAACATTAAATTGGAGTAAAGCTCATTAGTCATTGATAATTGAATACTAGAAACTTTCCTGCACATTTTAACTTTAAGTATTTTTCCCTCCAAAAGAGTAAATGAATTCTCTTTTTTTATCAGTTACTAATGTTAATGCGCTTATTTCTCTTGGTATATTTGAAATATATTACCAAATTTTTCCTTTTCCTATTTCTAATCTCTCTGCTGATTTGAGTTTTCCAACTTTATTTCATCCACCTGCAACGAAAATATATCCAAGAGACTCTGTTATTCCAAAGTTAGATCTTTCTTCATTTAAATCTGCCATTTTTTCACATTATCCATCTAGTTCGATTTATCATGTAGTTTTGACACACATGTTCTATTTCTCTCCTCCAACTAAGTAGATCTTACCCATCCAATCAACACTTTTTGAGAAGCTAGGAATTTCTTATTAAACAATAGTTACTTTTTTCTACTCTAGATCAGTATCAAAAATGTGAAGAGTTCTTTATTCTTGCATAATTAAGTGAATGAAATTCTGAATTTTTTATGATTTTTCCTCTAATATTTTGCCTTACTAGTTCAATTCTCTTTATTACTCATACTAGTAAGAATTTTAGTTTGCATATCCGTTTGCTTACTTACCTTTACTTAAACTCTAACCTTTCAATAGTGATAATACCTATTTCATCTGATACAGTAACTTGAACTTGCATTCTTCAAGTCTTTATATTTCTTGATTCTCTAAAGGTCTTATAAATTTAATACTTCCTAGTGTTTAGTTGAATGTCCCTAAATTAAATTGCTCTAGAATAGTTCTGTATTAAAGTTAATTTTTGAGTAGTTATATCTGCTTAATCTTATCATTTAGATCTTATAATGCTTTCAGAGTATCCTACATAAGTTAGTTACTACTGTTTAAGATTTCCTTTCTCAAGAGCTCATACAGTTCTTAATATATTTCACTTTACTTCTGCACTAATTTCTTTAAGCTAAACTTGATTTCTAGTTTCTTCTTTACAAGCTCATTTTAGACTTCTTCTAGCCTTTAAATCCAGCTTGATTATATATAGTTCAATATTATTTTATTTTCAACTAGTTCACTTGGGTTTTCTCTAACTACTACCAAGCACTACTAATAAGGACACTTAATCATGCTGAATTGCTAAAACTGGTAGATAAGACAGCTTTTACATAAATAGTGCTGAAACCTACAAGGAAGAGTAAGCGGAACTCTAGCTTAGAAATCAAAAGGCCATTTACACTAAGCACAGTTCATTTATTATTTCATAATTCTGCATATTTAACTAATATTTGGATCATAATACTGATCATTTAGATCAGAGTACTAAGCATTTATAATTTAGCTAACTAGAAATTATAATCTTTTAACTATAAAATCTAAGCTGTTTTAACAGAATTTAACTTCAGTAAGATTTAAATAGTTTTTTATTGATAGATATATCTTTTGTAGTGACTAAACAAATATTATAATATGCTTTATATTTAAGATTGAAAAAGGAGTTATGCTATTTATTTTGCTTATAATAGCAAACAGTAGCTTTAGAGTTAATGATTGCTAATAATAGTGTAATTAAGAAGGAATGGTTATTACATGACTTTAGCTATTTAATATATTTTTAATGTATTTCTATACATATTTGCTTTTTTATCCTTTACCCAGCTATCAATATTACCCATAGAATCAAAACTGCTCTTCCCTTTTTTCTTCTTTTAAATCTCCGTTTAGGCTTTATCTCTCATATTGTAATAAAAATATATTTCCTGTGTTTATGTTGTGTAGGAAAATAGTTTAGAAGTTAATATTCAGACTTGGTCATATATATGCTACTAACTTATAGGATGCAAATATCTCAAATTAGTTATCTAATTTAATAGATCAGTAGCCTAATTTAAATTTTACCATTAAAGTTAAAATAAGGTTCTGAGTAAATAGCTCCTTATGATTATATAGCTTTCCAAATATCCTTGTACTAATAACTTTCTTCTCAACTATATTATATAAGTCTTTATTTAGCTTAATATTGGAAGCTTTAGTTTAGTGATATCCATAAGATTTCACTGATCAGTCTTATTAGAATAGATAAATTCCAAGTTTGGCATTTTGAACTATTTTTCCTATTTTTTCTCAGTTGCAATCTTTACTACAATCCTTCAGGAAATTGATATAAAAAGCAAGTAGTTGATTTCCTCTATTTTATTTTTCAATAATAAGCTATTTACATAATAATAATCCACCAATAACCAAATAAAAGCTAATTAATAGATACAAATAGATTAAAGAATGTACCTAGTAAGGAAGAGAACTGAAGGAATAATTCCTATACAGTATTTATAAGCAAATCTTAGATTCTAAGCATTATAATTGACTAAGTATTGGGCTATTTGAGATCTAGGAATTTTTGAAAAAGGAAAATGATAAATAAATACTTCGGAATGTAAATAAGAGAAAGTAACTCTCTAATATTCTTTATACCTAATTAAGATGTTTTGATATAGATTGTTTCAAAAGGGAAATGATATTGGGTTAGCAGTGAGAAAAATGACTGACAGGTCTAATATATCTAACGTCATTTATTTAAATAAATCATAGCTAGCTATTTCTTTATTTATACACCTATCCACTTAATTAAATAGAATATAAATAGATAGCTTAGTAAAGATTCATACATATAAGTATTAGTTATAACTAGGAATTTATATATCAAAGAAGAAAAAGGATAAATCTAACTATTCTAAGATTATCTTAAGGTATAGTAAGAGAATGGATATATCTCTTACTTCAATCTGGAAAATAATAAACGATGATTATATTTATTAGTAATATTACATTCAGATAGAAAATATCACTGCTATGAATTATTAATTTCTAAGCCTACAAGTTAATTAGTAATATAAGCAAAAGATTTGCTAAGAAATAAAATTTATAAAGAAAAGTAAAATACTAAAAGACTTATAGATAACTTCAGTCTAAATGACTTATTAATTTATCATACAGACAGAATGATATTAACTACCTCTATATAATTATTTGATTACTAAAAAGAGAATAAAAAATATTATTGTAGAAAGCTAAATTAAATTTATAACCAGATGTAGCTAAAATAAATTCATAGCATGCTATTAAACCCTTTTATTATTTAGTTTCTAAGAGAATAAATTTACTAAGTAAAATTAATATTCATTAGCAAAAATACTAAACTATTGTCATACCCTTCTAATTAATTTTATAGGTATTCAAATCTAATTCCATCAAATATGATTCTTTATCTAATAACTTCGCTTTTTACTAGCTTTCTCTCTTTATCGTTGCAAATTTGCTCAGATAGGTTGAAAAAGTCATATAAAACTATCTAAGTCTTATATGGTTTGCTTCAATAAAATAGCAAGTAAATTTTATTTGACTAAGTTTTATATCGCAATGCATAGGATAAAAAGCTTTCATGACATATATAGCATGAAGTAAATTAGAGTCATATAAAATACACTGCTAATTTAGTTTCACTCATGCTTTTTGTAAGATTGATATACTTTACACTAATTCGAATTTATCTTAGACGAATTTTCTTTCTGATTTAAATTAGTAGATTTATATGCAATAACTACCTTAAATCATTTTGCTTATTATCAGTATATTCTTCAAATATATATAAAAGAATTATGAAGAAGATTGATGAGAATAATTAAGGAAATTCTTATATGTTCTTCCTTATAAAGAGGAGAATAACTGGCTATGTCTACTATTAAAAGGACTAATTAATCTAGAAATTCAAAAAGAATTTGAAAAATTTCCGTAGTGGAGCAATGTTAAAAAAGCTAGATAGATATTATATATCATATTTTAAATTAATCTAACTAAATATCTTTATTCCCTTTTTTACCAAGAGGTAGGAAAACTTAAATTAATAACTAACTAACTTACCTTATTCATTTTTATCTCCATTTGAAATAATTTTTCCGTTATATGGATTAAATAAGTTGGATACTTATTTAGTTTATTTTAATTGACTTTAAAAATAAAATAGGATTACTATTTTTATTCTCTTATATAAATAAATCAAAAATACACCTAGTTTTTATCTCATACTTCTAACACTGTTTTGGCGATCATTTATCTTATATCCACTTTTACCACTTTATAATGCTTTTTGTTGTTGAGAGAAAGCATCCACATATATGCATAGTTATCCTTTACTTTTACTCCTGTTATTCCATTTAGCTCTTATGGAAGTTAACCTTTTCATCATTATCCATTTTAGAATTTATAGAAGTTATTAGTCTATTTGATTTTACTGAGACATCCTCCAAAAATCATTAGAGGTTCAAAACTTACGGAAGTACAGAAAATAGCCTCAGGAATTTATATTTTATATTCTGTTCAGTCATCATTTTATATATAGTATTTAAATATTTGCTTGCATTTTTATTTTCTTGCATCAACTCCTCCAAAGGAATAAATATTTTCTTACTGAATGTCTGCATCTAATGTTTATCCACTGATTGCTTGTTGTAAATCCTAAATTACTTATCAGCCATTTTGTTATCTTAAGTCTAATTTCTCAGCTTATTTTAGTTTTCCCTCCTCAGTTTATCCTCCAACAGCATAAATCACTCCCTTAGCTTCTCCAATACCAAAATTTTTCCTAGCTTAATTCATATTAGTTAATTTCTAGTATTCTCCATTAAAATCCATTTTTCAACTATTACTTATGCTTTTGCCATATAATTCACCTCCGACTAAATAAATTTTTTCTCCATATACAATACTTCTTGAATTCCTAGGAGCTTCAAATTAGATCTAAACTTGCTTATGTGTTTCAGTTTCGATGTCATAAAATAGAAGATATTTCTAATACCCAAACTAATGTATATATTTATTATTTATTAATTTAGATCCAACTGCCCATGCTTCTTAACTTCTTTAAGAATTCTTTTGAATTTCTTCTGAAAAGCTCCCTTCATTACTAGTTACTTACTATCCATTTTCCTTTTTAAAAACTCACATTAATAAATTGACTATATGCTCTTTTTATTAAATTAGTTAGTCTTTTATTTTATTTGCGGCTGTGATAAATTTTTTTTAAGACGGTAAATCTGAATTAATCATATTAAAGTCAAGCTTTTACTATATAAAGGCTTATTAGTTATTTCCTTCTGAATACTAGATTAAATCACTTAAATTTTTAATTTCTTGCTGTGCTTTTCCTATAAAGACGTTACTATTATGAAAGCAGTACTTTTTTGTTATGCTGATGACTTCTTATAATATCATGCTCTAAAAAGTGATCATTGTTTTTCTATACTCTTTTAGTTCATCTCTCTATTACTTTAGAATGTATAACCTTTTACTTATCTCAATTTTCCTAATCAGTTCTTCTTTTATTTGTAAATCTCTTGGATGTCCCCTAAAATTCTTCTAGCACTAAGAAACAGCGCATTTATAACTCCTTTAGCTATTAAACTGTGAGAAAGTGCAAGTTCTACATAAGAAATGATCGTTATTACAGGGAAGAATGAGAGGAATTCTTTCTGCGTTATCAAAGGATTATTTACATTGAATACACTTAAAAACTTACATTTTATATAAAATTTTATTATCTTCATTCTTAATCTGATTTAACAATACAAAATCTAATCTAATAAAAGATATAACTAAGAAATTTAATAAAGTTATCTTTTGGATATTATTCTAAGAGAAAAACTTACTTTAAAAATTATTGGCTTAAGTTAGGAAGTTATAGTATGCTAGCTTTATAAATATGATAGGGTTGCTTTAGCAAAGGAGTTAATTTTAAGGGATAAATGGGTATTTTAAATCGAGAGAAGATTAACTTAATAGATGCTAGAATTTAGTGCTAATTAGGTAAAATAAAGGGAAATTAAGACATATTTCTATATTCCATTATAAGTAGAACAATAACCTAAGAACTAATAAAATATGCTTCATTTATAAAAAATTAGATTTGCAATAATTAATAAATCAAACATTTCTAGGCAGAACTTTATAGCTTTTAAAAGAACTTTATAATATAAAAAATATACGTCATTTTACTTAATCCCTGAAAATAATAAGATAGATATAAATTAAAAAATCCTTAGTAATAGATTTAAGTGCTTGCTTTATATCTTTATTACAAACTAATCTTAATTGACCAAGTTTTAGATTTTGATCTAAGATTTTATCAGTTTATTTACTAGTAATAGAGAAAAATATTAATAATACCCATATATGATTGATTTCTAAGGAGATGTTATTATGAATAATTAAGATATAGACTTAAATTTTATTTCTATAATGCTTTTTATTTGCTAATTGAAATGCATAAAAGGGTAATTAATTAGGTTAGATCGCTAATATTCTTCTATTAATTATGAATAAATATTTGTCTTTGTACTATTTTTTGTATAGACTTTAGTTCTCTTAAATTATATAAAGATATATTAAAATTTTAGAGCTATTGCCTTATCTAATAGCATCTTTACTAAGTTTAGTTTAAATTAATTCTACTGATTATCCAGTTTTGTTTACTTTAATTTTTCTTTTATTAGTAATTATTAAAATCTGTAATAAATCCAGATCACAGTGCTTGAATTTATTTTCAGCCTTACTTTTTCTTATTTATTCCTTATTTTAATACAACATTTTCTAATAGATTCTCAATTTTTTATACTTGTTTATGTCTAAATGTTTAATTTCATTTTTATTAAAATACCTAATTTCTAAAAAATTTCTTTCAATTCTGCTTACAAATTTTTTTTGTTCATATTCTTATTAAATTGGAATGCCTTTCTACTTTTATTAAATCTTTTGTAGTTATAAAATTTTTTTATTCATATTATAATGATAGCTTAAGCACTCTTACAGTCATTATTTTTTAAGTTTATTTCCTCCTTCTTGTCTATATTAAAATTTAATGAAAATCATTGAGATCTTTATCTTTTTTATTATTCTATTTCCTAGATTATCTTTACTTTCAGTGCAATAAAGCTAATTTAGATTAGACTATTCACTAAAATTTAAATTTCTTTATTTTACTATTAGTTTGCCTATTCTTCATATTAGCTAGCAATAAGTTTTATAAAGCAGTTATTCTATTCTTAATTGACTGGAACTTAAAAATAATGCTTTTAAATAAAATAATTATATCCTTTAAATCTCAAGGTCATTTAAACTTTTAGTTATACTTATCAATATTTCTGAAACTTAAATCTTTTAAAATTACGAAAAGTGTATGAATTTTTAATGGCTAAAGATTCAAATCAGGAATGTTTAAAGGATTTAGTTTTTAGAAGGAATATAAATTTAAATTACCTGTATACATCTTTATCTTATCATCTTCAATTTTTTATCTTGTTATTCAGCTTTTTTCGCTTCTATTGCTAGTTTTATGATTTGGTATTTTGGTCTTGTTAAATATTTCAGAAGACATTGAGGTATCTTTCTTTTACTATGAGTTTCGATTCTATTTCCTCTGCAATTTCAAGTTTTCCATCAGTATATTATTATCTTTCTTCAGCTTTTTTATATCTTACTGGAAATTCTTCAAAAATTTTATTAGTTATTTAGAGCTTATTTACTGTTTTTTGATTTAGTTTGCATTCCCAAATGCGCTATGTTTTTTGACTATTTCTTAGACTTCTCTTAAGAGATGGGAGATTCATTTTGGTGGTGACCTTTTTGTGCCCTTTTCCTGGTCCTAGCTTCTCTACGATATCATTTGGTTCAGCTTTTTTGGAGGCACGGTAAACATTGATTTGAATCCTTAAGTTTTTTTCTTTATTAAAAACTTAAATTTATTTTTCTCAAAAATCTCAGTGCTAATTTATTTATATTAATATGAATAAAACAATGTTCAATCTTATTAAGATACTTTCAATCCTGATCCCGCCGACCTGCATTTTCTAAGATTAAAGAAAAAAATTAAAAAATTAAATTAATTATTTTAAATCTTATCCTGTTTTCTTGTGATTGGCTTCCATTTTTATCATAATTCCTTTTCTATTTTCCTTCATGTTTCTAGAAGATCATTGAAATAAAGATTTTCATAATCTTTCAAAATACTTCTCCAGTATTATCTTTTTAGTTTTTTTTGCTTTTCTCAATCTTTTTTCATTATTAATATTTTAAGATTAAAAATTTTAACTTCTTACGTATAAATATTTTATCGAATAGCACTAATAAGATTGTTTCTTCCTATTTTTCTAATTTTGAATCTAAACATCTTCTATTTTAATTAGATCAGATTTTTAATTCTGTCTTTCAAATTAATAGGTCTTTAGTAATAGATTTAAAGAAAATAAATTCAAGCATAAAAAATTCAAAAAATATGAAAAATTGTTACTGTTGTTTTAAGGAAGGACATATATAAGCAATGTTGGAAATTTTAAAACTTTAAGAAACAATACTGGAAGAAATATAGGCAAGAGCAAGAAAAATAATTATTAATCCATAAAGAAATATGCAGAAGAAAGGAACTAAAATGACAAGAGATTGATATTAAATCATGAGGTAGAAAACGACAAGGACTAATACAAATGGATATGGAGGCAGATTTAAAAACTTTATTTAATCGACAGAGGTAGCTGTTGTAAAACACTTTTATTAAATAAACTAAATTTAATTTTTAAATTTATTATTCTAATATTTAAATTTTATCTTAAATAGAAAAATTTATATTTATTTTAAAGAAAATAATTAAACATAAAAATATATAAGGACTAAGGAAAAATACATTCATAAAATTATTATTAAAAAAATAAATAGGATTTGGATCATCTAATTAGGTTAAGCTTTAATAATAAGCACTACTTTTTTTCATAAATAAATAACTAAATGAAACATAATTAAAAATTTGAAAATAAGGAAATTGATAAATTTATTTATTACCATTAAATGAAAATTTCATTATTTTAAATTAACTTAAAGGAAACCTTTATAATAGTTACTTATATTATTTTCAAAGAGCCTTTTAAAAACTTATTATTCTGATGCTAAGGTAGATTATTAAAAAAATACAATCTTTTTAAAATAAAAAATCATAAATTAAAAGAAGCTTAATATTTCAAACTTAGGAAGAAAAAGATAGAATAATCTAATTTTTTACATTTTTAAACTGCATAAAAATTTAAAAATGTCTCAGTTGTATCAATCTCAAATACATTTGTTTTCATTAATTCAAAGTTATTTTTGATTTACTCTTAATAATTTATATATATAAAAAAATTACTAAAAAGAGAGAAAATTTCTCAATAAGAATAAAAAAAAGCAAAAAAATTAACTTTAAAAGTAATATAATCTGATCTAAATTAGATCTGAAGTTTTTAAATATTAAAATTAAATATTTTTAAGTTAAAGTTACATAAAAAAATTTGCTTAGCATAAACAACTAATTATTGCTTATTAAATTATAAATAATTTAAATTAAATTAAGAAAAAGCATTTAATTAAATTTTAATTATAAACGTGCAAAAGAAAGAAAATATCTAAACATTTACTAAATTTTATTTTAACTTTTTAGTAATGTTTATTGTCTAAGCTATTAGTGTTACAACTATATCCCATATTTCTAACCATTGAAAATTATTAACTTTAATTTAATCAACCTTATAATTAAAAAGATGGTGGGAGCTGAGATTGACCTTCTGAATCATACTTTCTGGTTTTATGGCTAGGAACAAGTTCCTTTCCTGTCGCTGAGAAAGTCCCTGGTCAAAGTCAACCTTTGCAAGGGAACGCCTTCCTCTTGATTATCCACTCCTGGTAGGGGCTTGAAGCCTGGCTACCCATAGCGATGGAGCTCCCTGGCAGCTGCTTTTCGAAAGTAACAGGATATCCCCGTTATCCCATGAAGGGAGTGTTGGGGTTGTTAAACTGCAAGAAGTTGCAGTCCAAAAACTCTTTTAGTTTAAAATTAAAAATTAATTTAATCAACCTTAAAATGAATTTTTTTGAATAGAATGAAATAACTAATTAATTAGATATTTTTGGATAAATTTAGTGCTAAAGATAATTTATCAAAATATAATTCTTGATGATGATGAAAGTTTAAAAATTAAGTTAATAAAAATAAATAAAAAGCAAGTTAATTTTGCTGTATTCAAATACTGAATAATACTAATGTATTTAAGGAAAATATTGCTTTAAAAACTTATAATTTGATTTAAACAAGTGAAGAAGCAAAATAATTAAAATTATTTTAATAGATTTTTCACTTGTGCGAACTCATTAAATAGAGTGATTTGCTTTTATTTTTAAAGGAGTGAAAGTAAGACTTTAGCTTATGAGGAGATGGAATAGTTTAATCTAGATGAAAATAATTACATTTTAATTAAAAAAAGTTGATAACATTTTTATAATTTGATTTAAATGTTTCGCAGCAGTCTACATCACCGCCGCGTAAAATAAGTTTGTAAAAAGTTTTCTTGATTTATGTCTTGTTTTCTCTTCCTTGGTCCTATTTAAATTTCTTGTTTTCCCTTCTTCCGTATTATTAAGGTTCTTGTTTCACCACTTCTTTGATTCCATCTTTTTTTATATATATTCCCCTCTGCGCTACAATAGAGTATTTCCCTTTCTTTCTTTTCTCTTATCCAATATTCTCTTTTGTATTCCTGGAATTTCCTACATTTCCTATATAGGTGTCTATAGCTACCACAGAAATAGCATTTCTTCTTAATTCTTTTCTCTCTTGTCATTTTGATTACTTGCTCTTCTTCAATGTCCATTTTCTCTATCTTAGGAATTTCTTGCACTTGGTTCTGGCTCTAGATTATTTGCTAGTTCTGCTCTTGAATCGTCTTTATTGAGTCATTCATATGTTCCATTTGTTCCTGTTGGTGTTTCCAGATGTTGTCTAGCTCCCTTTCCCAGTTTGCCATTAGGAGATCTCTTGTATCCTGTTGCTCAATCAGGTCCATTAGTTTCGTATTTTCCCTTTTAAGCTTCTTTACCTCTTGCTAAAGGCTTAGCACTACTTTAATGAGCTGCTCCACGCTCATTTGTCCGAAAGGATAGATTTCCGATGTCTCCTAATGTAGAGCAGACTTAGGTTGTTTCCTTGGCTTCTCCTAAGATGCCGGGGTAAGTTCGTGGCTTTTCCTAGTCTGTTAGTACTCTTCCCTGGTTTGTGTTCCTGATAGATGAGATTCTTGTTACTTGGCAGGGGTCTGGGTTATTTCGGTTTCTGGTTTCCTCTCCTATTTCTTGGAAGTGGTGTAGAAACCTTTCTTTAAGCCTTCCATTTTCAAATTTTTTTGATAACATTTTTATAAATTTAAAAAATAATGAAAAATGATAGATATAAGTAAAATAAATTTATATACTAGAAAACTAAATCTCTATAAGTAAAGATAATTTATTAGATATTATACTAAATATAGAAAAATATATATCTTTTTAAGGATATCTTAGTAGTTTTTTTAGCTATTTTTTGAATCATCTTCATAAAATATAGTCTCATGATTCATTTCTTAAGTTATAACTAAATGAATCAGATTACCAGTTAAATTATCAAACATTAGTATCACTTTAAATAGGTTCTATAAAATCGACAAGATACTGTTAGTATTTCTCTCCTTGTGCTGCGATATCTTTTAAGCCGCATATTTATGTATCTATTTTAGAACTATTTGCATAAATAAGAAAATAATTTCCCTGTGAAATATAAATAGCCTAAAGTCTTTGCCGACTAACTCAATTATTATTAGCATTTTCCCCATTTGTTTTCGTTATTGTTATATATCTGAATTTAATATAAATTCTATAATAATCTCTTAAAGAATCCACCAAAGACATAAATTTACTCACCCATATAATCGCATCCGAAATGAGGTGCTGGGATTTTTATGTGTTGCATATCTAAAAATTGATCAGTCCTTATTTAATATACTACACACACTTCTACATCTTCTTAAAACTTTTTATTTTTAAAAAGCCTGAGATAATATAAACTATATTCTTTTGATCAAAGCAAGTTTTATGTCAATATCTTTTATGTTGCATTTGCAATCATAATTTATTCCTTTTATTATTTTGGATTTAAAAGTATTTTCATTCTTTTTCTTCCCTTCTGAAATAACTAACTCTCATTTTATATCTACTTAACATTTGTATAACAATAATCAGTTTGCAATACATCTACTTAGTTTTCTAAAAATGCACCTATTTCTAATTAGTAAAATATTTTTTTTTTTTAATCATTTTTAATAGAAGAAACTACCTTTAATTTTATCCTGCTAAAATTGGCTAAAATTCATTTCTAGTGATTCCTATTCCAAAAATTGAAAACATTTGAACTCCATCTCTACTATTAGAAGATCTTATAATTTTCCTCAAAAATAAAAATTTTATAATTTTATCCTTTTCTTCAAATAACATTTCGTAAAATAGAAAAACAATTAGAATCAAAATTATTCAATATAAGATATCAGAAAGCAGTATTTAAAGCAATAAAAACATATGGTTAAATTCTTCTAAAATATAAGTTAAAAGAAATCTCCAAAAGATAAAATTAAGTCTATAGTCTTAGAAGAGAACTTCACAGCTAGTTTTCATTTGATCTCGTTCTCTCTCAACTAAAAGATTGTGTAGTACTTGTTAGTCCGCCATTCTTATTTCCTCCTCCAAAATCCATTAGTCTTTATGGTTTCTACTCCAATTGTAATTCTATAATTATATTCTTTAATTATAAAATATATTCCTATATATTAATCTTTTCTTGTTGTTCAAAGCCGAAAAGTTCGTCTAATGTTTATTTCTTATTAATTCTTTCACTTTCACTTTTCTTTCAGCATCTTTTTCAAGTAATGATTCTTCTAACAAATATAGCACCGAATCTTTCAACGATATAAATTAATCTTATTTACATTTTATTATTTTTATTCAGATTCAATTTCATTAGAATGCTTAATTACTATCTTATGATTTTAAAATTACTACCTATTATTATTATTTTCTTTTCGAAAATTGTTTTTATTGAATATTAAAAATAAGATTATTAGAATTAAAAAATTTGATAGATTTCACTAAATTTTTTCAATCTATTACAATTTAGTTACTATTCACGATTAAATTTCATTTTGATTTCCTTCTATAGATGGGAATTATAGGTCTAGTTATTCAATCAATTTTTCTAGCTTGTATTCTAGCGTTTCTAGTGTTTCTATATTTTATTTTTTATTTTATTTTATATTATAAATTAGTTTTTCGTTGATGCATTATTATGTGTAAGCTTCCTGAGATTATTTTTCTTAAGCTATTAAAGAACTTATTCTGATAGGTTAGTTTATTCTTCTATTTTTCAATAAATGAACCAAGAGAGAACTATTTCTTAGTTGCCATTTTATTAAAATTACTAATAATTATGAAACGACTACTAACTTGTTAGCTATTTAGCATCCTTCACTCTTAATTTTACTTAAACAAATTGCAAGAAATTTATTTAAAACTGATTTGATTCTTTTTACATAAACTAGAATCATAAATAAAATAATAAAATTTAAGTCTAATATTATGATATTAAAATCCATATAATTACACTATATTAATTAAAAAATAAAAATAAGAAGCTAGTTCAGAATAATTATTATAATACCTTTTTAAAGAATTTATATAAGATATAATTTCATTTTTTTTCTAATATTGATCAACATAAATTATTTTAAAATTCAAGTTAAATAAAAAGCTTATGAGTTTTAATTTATATTATATAAATGATTCTAATATAAAATTGGTTATGATAATGTATATTATACGAAACTAAATAAATAATTTCACATATTTCAATTCTTTTTGATGAGCTTAGGATAAGAAAATGTATAATAAATAAATTATATTATAGAGCGCGTGCACTCTCATTGGTGTGCAGCTCTTTAAATTATTTCATTTTATGTCGAAAATTTTTTTATAGGTCTCTCTTTCCTTGTTTCCTTTTCCTGCGTTACGTCTCTGTAATTTTTCCTTCCAAAGCATAGGATGCAATATACGATTACGGGTACATTTCCCCGACTTATGATGAAGAAAGTTTTCTCCTGATATTCAGAGTAATCCAGCTTGTCACATCTACTCTTGTTATTGGCTTCTCTTCTTCTGATTTATCATCCGTCCACGCTCATTTTTTTGTTGCCTTGCTGGGCCTCCAAGCAGCATCCGAAGGAGAGGGCTTTCCACTCTATTTAAATTAAATTAAATTAAATTATATAACATAACATAATTTATTAAAGTGACTTCACCTTTATTTTGTTAGTCACGAAATTAGAGTTTGTAAAAGTTTATCCAAATCAAAAGTCTTCAACGTCATATTCATCTGGTTTCTCCGGATCATAAATTCTTATAAATTGTTTATTTTATCCTCTCGTTAGTGCTTGGAAATCAAATCCTACTTATCATCTCTCATATTGTCTTAGTGCATCTGTAATCTTTGGAGCTTCTTTGTAAGGTTAAAATATTTTTTTCTAGTATAAAATTCCGTTTGGTGTGCAATAAATCTTAAATAAATTTTAAATTCCTCTCTTTGTTTCTTGATATTTATTAACTCTTGAATCTATAGCCTTGATTTACCTTATGACCATATTTTTTACAATATCAGCATCTTTTTTCTATTTTTTGATAGGAAAGTGACGGTCTCTGAACTCCTCTTGATTCTGGATAAGAACATTATTTAAGCTTGATTTGCTCTAATTAACTAATTCTTTGGTCTAAGTTTTGTCTTAGATTCATTCGATTTAGATAATTTATCTTTACATCTCTTAATAAGATGTCTATTAGTTAAATTGTTCTTTAGGATTTATTCATTTAACAATCTGTTGATTGTTAGTATTAGAGATTAAGCTATTTATTTAAGATCTTACATTTCTTTTGCTAACTTCTGATTATCCAATTGCAGCAAATAGAAGTCATTAGAAAGGTCAGGTTAATTGGTAAGTTTTGTTGGAGAGGTCTTTGTTTTCTTAGATGCCATTTTATATAATATATAATTAAAATAGTAAATTAATATTTCGCTTAAATAGATTTTTAGCAAATAAGAAAAATAAGTGTTACAGTTAAGTAAGCATCAGTTATTTTATCCTCTGTAAATATAATGATTTTAGATGTAATAAATTATGCTAAATTATAATCTTCTAAAGTGTATATTTTTATCAGGTAGAGTTTCAATTTTGTTATGAAACCATTTATTAAAGTTCTTCTCTCTATATTATAATTATAAAAATATAAATCAAGATTTAATTGAATTTCATTATTATGAATATATATAATTATTGCCAAATTATAAATTTAAGTATTTCAGATTTATAAAAAATAGATTTTAGAGTGCGAAGCACCTCAATGGCGCGCAGTTCTTTAGAAAAAATCTACCAGTTCTTTTTAAGCCTTAGGGAAGTCTTCTTAAAAGATAATATTCCCATGAAAAGCTTTTTATCTGTAGGGTTGTTGTCGAAAGGTTTCCCTAAGAAACCTTAAAGTCCTAGTCTCTTACAATCAATTCTTACTTGATACCTCGAGTTTTAAATTCTCTCTTGGTTTCCGCTAAGATTTTTGTTCTGTTTTTAGCAACGGTACTCTAATACCAGAAGTTTTGATTCTATGTTAGAGGATTGCTTCTACTTATTTAATCTCACAATTATATATAATAATAATAACTTCATTGGATGTAAGGATAAAGAGAAATTTACTTAATGAAAGTTTAGAAAACCTAAAATGAAGAAAATAAAAAAGGATCAATTGAATATTAAATATTTCAAGGGGAAATAAAAAAATTATTATTTAAACTAATCAAAGAAAGAAATGCTAACAAGTAAAAATGTCAATTAAATTTATAAAGTTTAAATTTAAAACTAATAGATTTAATTAGCTATATAAATATTAAAATAAGGCTAAAACAGCTATATATGAAATTATTGGCACATTTAAATAAAATCTATCTTAAAAAATTCTGAATTATTTTATAGAAATTAGATCATAAGACTGAAAACAATAAGCATAAAAAATAGATAATTAATTATTTTGTTGAAAAAACTTTAAATTATTATTTTGAAGTATTTGAGTATTTAAAGGATTTAAAATTTTAATTATAAAAGCCATAAAAAAATTATATTTGCTTTTTCACTTTGATTAAAAATTTTAGTTCTGAATAAATAAAAATGCATATAGAATAAAAAGACAGCTTTATTAAAAATAAATTACAAAATAATTTTATTATATATTTAAATCATTATAATGATTTCAAAAAAAGTAAATATTTAATTCTTTCATTTTTATTTTAAAGGCATATTCTCTTTACTTGTTAAAATATTTATATAATTATTTCTCGAAGCTTGAATTATAAAGATCTAAATTATAACTTAAAAAGGATTATTTAAAAAATTTTAAAATGGATTTAAAGCTTTTTGAGGTAATAATAAAATTATTTTAATTCTATTTTTTTATTTTTTTTATTTATATAAAAAGTCCCTTAATTTTATTTTAATAAGTAAAAAAAGTAACTTTTCTCATTTTAATCATTAACTTAAAATATTTTTTATTCTTCAACGTGTTTGAAGTTCAATTTATAGAAAAATTATCAACGTAACTAATAAGAAAATTTTTATTTTAATTTTTATCTGATTTAAGTAAATATGTATCTATAATTTTAAAATGAGTCTTTTTATTATTATAAATTTCTTTAAGATTAATAATTTGTACCAAATTATTAAATAATTATGTTTCATTTTAATATTTTAATATTGAATTTATGGTAATTTACATGATCTTTCGAAATTCAGGTTCACTGGCAAATTTTTTGAAAAAATTTCCTGAAGCGAAGTATTCAGTTTTCATGTTTGGAGCAGGCTTTGATAAAGACGATTGGAGCTTAGTCAATGTTTTCATAAATAAGGAAAATTCATTAAGGATTATAAGTATCAAAAAAATTATTAATTAAGTTTTTATTAAAATATAACCAAGTAGGGAGAAGCAATTCTCCACTGAGATTGACTTAAGATTTGGTACCAGGAATTATCAATGGGTGAAGTTTAAAAAAATCTTGGTAGTAGCCAAAAGAAGATAAGACTGAAAGCGCAAAGTAACGCTAATGATAAAAGATGTTAGATACTAAGATCTCTTAGGGAGCATTTGATAAATTTCCTATAGAAGAGGCGACTCTCAAAGAAATGCTAGCACTGTGGAAGACTTCAGAAAAAAATTGAAATTTTAAAAATCTTTATTTAAGAGCGCTGCGCTATTGAGGTGCTACACACTCTCTAATCTTATTTATTAACCTAATATCCAATTGCTATCGATACTATCTTATGATTAAATTCTATTAAAACTTGATGTTATCATCTTACCAAATTCTAACAAAACCAAAGTTTGCCTATTTTTATTATCACATTCAAACTTTTGGTCTAATTTCTATCTTTTTTTGTAATCTAAAGCTTTTTAATCTCATTTTAAATAATTTACACTCTTCAACATTTGCATAATATTTGCTTTTTTACCAAAGTCTGAAACAATGTTAAAGTTTCTTTTTTATTAAAAGTAAATTTTATTTAAATATCTTTCATATTGCATTTATAATCATAATGTTTGTCTTTATCATTTTTATTAGTAGGAGTGATCTCATTTTTTATCCATCTTAATAATTTGAAATTTTTTCTGTAATTTATTTAGCATCTTACTTAAATATCCACATCATAACTCCTTTCTATTATTCGAATTTCATAAAGCATTTCTTAAAAATATTTCAATATCTTTCTCATACTTTAGCAACGTATGATAAGTGAAGAAATAATCTAAACATTTAAATTATAAAGAAAATTAAGAAGCAATGCATTGAAATATTAATTGTTAGATAACTTAAATTTAATCTAAATATAAAAGTTATAACTTTATACAATAAAACTTAGCTATAAAATGGCTAATAACTTTAAAAAAGCTAATTAATAATTATCACTTTTAGTTATATTTAAAAAATTATAAAGATGCCGTATTTTAATTTTAATCAATTCGCGGTTACAAAAAAAATTTAAAATTTAATGAAAACTTATGGCTTTTTTATTAAGTTGTCTATCTAAAATTATTGGATTTAAATTAATTAGCAATTGCATAAAATTTGAGTGAAAATAATTCTAGATATTATATATAGCATCTAAAAAGCCTATTTTATTGTATATTTAGTATTAATAATTAGAATAATATAAAAAGCTAATTAAAGTGATTAATTGTAAGATAAAAGAGTTTAGTTAATTAGATCTTAACTATAAAAAACAAGAATTATCATTATAACATTATTGGGAATAAGTTAGATAAGAAACCTGTAAAAATAAGTAAGATATACATATATAAGGAGAAGCTTTTTAATAATGATAAAAATTTTAAAAATACTTGAAAAAGATTATATATAAATTAGCTTACTCTTGCTTTATATAAAATAGATAAAAAATAATTTTAAAGAAGTACTAATATGTAAGAATAAAAATCTCATTTTTTAAAGATTTTTTCCGTAAATTAAATTTTCCAGTTGGTTAAAAATGAAAAGCTTTATTAAATGCATATGAAAGTATTAATAAAAAATAAACAAATTATCAAATAAAAAATCATGGATTTTTAAAAGAATCAAAAAGATGAGCAAAAAGCAAATTCAGATTGGAAATTAATTAAAATTAGTTATGAACGAAAAGAGCTAATAACGAGCAATTTATCTATTTTTTTAGTTTGCGAAAATGTGTTAATTTGGAAGAGAAAAATGAGTTTAAAGAAATGCCAGAAATTAATTTAACTTATAATATAAATACTAAAAATTAATTTATATCAATTAATATATTTATACTATATTTTTATATAGATAATGAAAATGTATATTTGTATTTCAATCTTGGTCCAGCTTTCATTATTGCTCATATTTCTCTTCCATTTCTTCTACTGCTTCATTTTTATCCAGATCATTTTATTATTGTTGCAATTATTCATTTTTCTTAAGATTTTCAATTTTTCTTCTAATTATTTTATAATGAATACTTACAATTCTAAAATCTGTATTTTTACTTTTTTAAGTATAAAAATAAAAAATGGGATATGTTTATTTGATTTAGCATCTTTAGTAATTATAATTTTTTTATTTTTTAAATTCCTATATAAGATTAAGCAGAGTTTCACATAATTAATCATGTAATAAGCTATCAAAGTCTCCTCAAATGCAAATCTCATAATGCTTAGTTTTAAAGTGCCTTTATTATAAATAATGCTTAAATTATAGCAAAATGTTCTAAATTTATATATATAAAATATTTTTATAATCATTATTTATTTCATTTCTTTTAAGAATAAACCGGAAATTATCTTGCTTAGTTTCGCCATTTTCAAATAAAAATGTCAAATAATAGAAGTTCTAAAAGATAAGAATGAAAAGATTTCCAAAAAAAGTGAAGAAGGAAAGTAAGATAAAGAGTCTGTAGATGAATTTTTCATTAATTTATCCTTCCTGAATAATCTTAAATAAATTTTCTTTGAATTTATAAAAAACTTTGTTTAAAATTTTTTTGCGGTCTTCAGTATTCAATAATTCAAAATATTAAGTCAGTTTCTCCAAGTTTTTAAAATATCTCAAATTACTAAACTTTTTTTTGTTAAATAGAAAGGCAATATTAAAGTCATTGCTTATATATGTTTCTTTATCTATTAAATATTATAGATAATTTATATGTTTAGATAGATAGCTTGTTTTTTCTGATAAAATATTTATTGAATTCTTGATTAAAAATAAACTCTTTAAATAATTTATTTTATTATTTTATTTTTCATTCAAAGCTATTAAAATTTATTAATTTTTGCGATATGCTCAATATAGTGCCAAATCCTTTAAAACAAATTAATATATAAAACTAATATACATTAAAAATTAATTATTGAATTATTATTTTAAATACTATATTTAATTAAAAGTCTTTATATAAAAGATTAAATAAAATGTTAGATAATTTTAGAATAAAAATCAAAAAATATACTAAAGATATTAAAATTTATAATTAGGTATTAGTTAAAAAAATGAAAATTAAATTGAAGATATAGTTATTTATAGTATAAACTTAATTATATTTAGAGCAAATTATTAAAGGATGTGCAATATTATTTTTTATACCAAAATTAATTAGTTATTGATTAAATTAATATCTATTTTTTTTCTTGATGAATTTATTCCACAAACGAATTTTATTAAAAAGTATATACGAGTTTTTTGTGAGAGATTTTGAAATATGTATTACTATCTTAGATTACAGAAAATAGAAAATAATTTTTTTTATACTTTGCTCATAATAATAAACAATGCTTCTTTCTATGCCTTTAATTATTATAGAAAAAATTTCTATAATTTTAATTTTATCAGATTTTATTTTAATTTTCTTTGTTCAAAAAAAATTAGAAAGCTTAATATTTTCCATAAAAAAGCGTATAATAGTGATTTTAGGAATTTACTGCTTTATATAAATGCATTAGCTAATATAAATTATGCGTTTTTACCTTTCTCTCTATTTTTTTAATCTTTTTCTAGCAAAAAAGTAAAGTATTATTTAATTTTTAATGCTTTGGTTTGTTTTATTACTTTTAAGATTTTTCTCAAAAATATTGGCTATAGATATTAAAGTTTAGCATGTAGATCAATTTGGTTTGAATTATCAGAAAATTGTATGAAATATATTCTAAATGAATGAAACTTGCTGCGTTCGTAATTAATGTGGTAACTTAATACGATTTTTCATTAATTCTAACTAGGTTCTATTCTATTTCCATATCTTTTATCACATTTAAAAATTATTTACTTAGTAAACTAAATAAACTTAATAGAATCTTAATGTTTTTATTCTTTACTTAAATAAAGCATTTTTTCATCATGGGAAGCTTTGCAATACACTTGTTTAATTTATTTCCCTATTTATAGAGATTATAAAGATGTCTGAGAGCATTGAAAAATATGTTGGTTTTACTTTCTGTCATTTACAAGATTTTGATATTCATCTTCTTTATACTTCCTATCCGTTAATAGAAACTCATCAATATTAAAATAGCCAAAACAAAGCTATTTATTCTTATTCCTATTTAGTCTTATTTTTGCTAATTTTTCAAATAATTCTTGAAGAAGATAATTTTTAATTTTATAAGAGAAAGCAGAATTTATATTTTTTAAGCTTTAGCTTATTATATTTATAAAAATAAAGTAAAATTATTATTCCCTTAGAAAGAGAAAATTTAATTGATTTATTTGTTTTACTATGCAAGTGTATCCTAAAATTACTATCAGTATTGCTTATAAAAAATTATCAATTTTCTTTGTCAAACTCTAGATTTACTTTAGATTCCTCTTAATTATTCTAGTAAATAACCTTAATCATTTTAATGTCTAGTATGCATAAAGTCTTTATTAGAAAAAATAGTTTCGAATCAGAATAAAATCTAATATATATTCTTTGTGATTAGTTAGTCCTTCTGATATACATTTTTAAAATTCTTTAGAATAGAGTTTCAACCAGTTGCTTTTATCAGTTTTAATTTCATAAAACTCCTAATAAAAAATAATAAATTACTAGCAAGATCAACAAAGGTATAATGTCATCCATGTAATATATCTCATAAGAAATAATAAGCATTATATATTAAAGTTAATAAGTGAAGAAAATTTTAAGGTAAAAAGATCTTAAAAACTTTATTAAAAAACATTTAGCTAAATTCTTTTCCCTATTTATTATAGTATCAAAGTTTAACATTCCTCTTATTTTTTCAAATTTTAAAACTGACTCTATTTAGTTCATTTAGCCTTTAAGCTTTAAAATTTGAAAAGCTGGGTTATTGCTTAATTTTTCATGAATAATTCAAATATTAATGCTTAATTCATTTTTCAGAGCGTTAAGCCATCATTTTATAGTCACTTTATCCGAAAATTTACATAATTATGTCCAATTAGTTTGAAATATCTATTACTCCATTCAATCTTTATTACTCTATCCTTAAATCTCTCGATCTATTTATAAGATATTTCAATTTCCATTAAATCTATATGTTCATATCTATTTTTATAAAGTGAAACTAATAAAAATTTTTTAGAAAAAATCATCTAGTTTTATAGCAAAAACTAAAAGCTAAATAAACTGCTATTTATCTTATTTCAAGTTTAGCTTTTAAAGTTTATTTTTGCTTTTTCTTCTCACTAATTTCATCTATTTGATTTCTGTAACTCTAGGAGTCTAATTCGAAGGAAATTTCTTTATTTTTATTGTAAATAGTATAGTTGTATAATAAAATCCAGTCTGTTTGACTGATTATTACAATTAATGTCTTCATGAATTATATATTTATTGGATTAGCTTCCAAAGTGTGATATTTTCTTCTTAATTGCAATATAGCAAAATGCCCATATTATTTATCTGTAAACCGAAGTATTTTCCACAATCAATTGTTTTGGAATATGATTTACAGACATTAGTCATAACTAGCAAATTAGCAGGTTCGTAATGTCATTCTTAACTACTTTTTGTTTTAGTTTTTCCTTAATCATATCTAACACAAATAATCTCAAGAAATTAATTTTAGGGAGTCTTTTAAATATCCTAATAGATAGGTAGTAAAATTAATTATTTCTATGAAATTTTAAGTTATTTAGTGTAATACCAATTAATTTTTCTTTGTTTAAGAATTAACTTAAATAAATTAAATAATGATCAGGTGTTTTTTGGATAATATATAATCCTTCACATCCTTATTTTTGGCTTGGGCTTATGATTTTGTCTAGATATCAAGATTCCTACTCCAATTTGTTTTTACTTAATCTTGTCAATTATATAGTCAAGGTAATTTATCCTTGTTTCTAAATGCTGAATTTAGATAAATTTGAGAATTAAGTAAAATTAGAATAAAAGAAAAAATGATTAATTTTTTCATCACTTTTAGGTTATAAAAGTTGAAATTCTTTTGCAGAGTGATATGAAATTCCCTATTTTAATCAATATTCGTTGTATATTTCTTTATTATTATAATTATTTATTTTGAGGTTCTGTAATCTTACTTTATTATTTTATTATCTTAAAGCAATAATAAATAAAATTAAAACTATAAAAATTAGGAAAATTATACAGGAAAAAATTTTACTTTCCTAAATATTTTTTATAAAATACTACTAAAAAAGGAAAATTTATTAATTAATCAAATTACTTATCAGAAATTTTCTCTGTGGAGTTTTATAATTTTAAGTTACAAGAAAAATCCTTTAATGACTCAAAAAACGTTGAGAATGATTTATTTTATTCAGTTTGCTAAGGAAAGCTTCATTTTTAAATATTTAGTTTCTAACTGAGATGAATAATATTTTTCTATTTACTGTATTTAAGCTATCATAAATGTTAAAATTGTTTGTCATATAAAATTAAGATAATTTAAAATGAAGAGTTTTAAAATCTTAAAAATACTATTTATATTGATATTTTTTAATAAATAGATTAAAAAATGCTAATAAAGATATAGTAAATTTTCAAGCAAAGTTATTTAATAAAAACAAATAAACATATAAAATTTATTTAGTTGCATCTTAAACTTAATGCAAATTACTAGATAAATATTAAGATAAACTAAAAGGATTATTAAGAGCAAGAAGATATAACTTAGGATTAATTAACAAATATAAAATAGCAATTTCATATATAAAAGTCTATTATTTAATTAAATTTTATTTAATAATTTAAATTTAATAAATGTGGCAAATATAAAATACAAGATTGAAATAGCAAAACTATTAAATAAAATATGCAGAAATATGAATCAAGAAATATATTTGTAAGTTATATTCAAAAAAATTAAAATTCAATATAAATTAAAAAAAGCTAAGATTGATTTAAGTTGTAAGAGGTTTATTTTGTTGGATATTCAGAAATTTAAATATTTTTAATTTTGTATATTAAGTTTCTTTTATATCTTGCTTCTTATAATATTTAATATTAATGCTAATTTTATTAAAAAAAAGTTTGCTTTAACTAGCTTTTTACTTATTAAAAATTAGAAAATTTAAATTAAAACAATAAATAATAGAAATAAGTAATATTTTTAAATTAACTAGAATATAAGGAAATTAAAAATTTATATCTATTATTTGCTAAGATTGTTATTAACAAAATTAGCACTAAACTCATTATTTTTAACTATAAAAATCGCAAGATAAGTAAAATGTAGCTTAAATAATTTGATGTCAATTATAACCTTTAAGACTTGATATACAAATTGTAATTGTTTTCAACGGGGGATCGAATTCAGTTTAAATTAAATTTGATGACTAATAACCTGTAATTCAACCATAATATACTCTATTTTTTTAATTTAAATATAGGGAAAAATTATAAGGAAAATAATTTTATATAAAAATAGTAAAAATAAGTACGTACTTAATATATATAAATAACAAATTTAGAATTAAAAAGAGTAAAATATAAAAAACTAAATGATTTTTAATTTAATTTTTATGAAAAAGCTTTACTTTTTCAAATATTATAAAATTAAGATAAAATTTCTTAACTTAAAATTATCTTTAAAAAGTTTGATTAAGTTACTGATATTTTTCTTTTTTATTTAAATAAATTTAGCTTTGTAAACTCTTATATTTTTAAGTTTGACAGTTGTAGACTTTTAGTAATATAATTAGTAAGAAAATATTTATTATTTTTCATCAGACTCTAAAAGATAGAAATAACGAAATCAATATTATTTACTTATTTTCTATAATTTAGATTAATAGAAAAATATATAATCATATGTATTAATAAATTTAACTTGTAGTATCTATCTATAAAGGTTTATTAGTAATAAATCAAATTTTATAAAATTGTAATTTGTTTAATCTTATAGTTAACAATTTTTTCTATACTTCAATTATAAAAAAATTTAATAATGTTTAATATTATAGATCAAGAGGAAAATCTAAAATACTTGAAAATGTAAACTGAATAATCTTAAATACTAAACAATTTAATTGAAATAGTATAATCACTTATAGCAAAAGAAAATTCCTATCGAAGAGTAGCAATATGCTTCTATTACAAGTGAGCAGAAAATAAAGTAAAAAATTGCAACAATTTGAAAAAAATCAGATAATAAGAGAAAATTAATTGAAAATATATTTATGTCGCTCTTAAGAAGTTTCATTTTAAAGGAAAAGAATAATTCAAATAAATAAAAAAGTCCCTATATCTAAAAAGCTATTAATGATTTCAATAGAAATTGATTGGAATTTTACTTAAAGGAATAAATCAAGAAAAATAATTTAAAATTCATAAAGACTTATGATAGTGCTGACCTTGCAAGTTCGGAGTGAATAACTTTTTTAAACACAAAGCTCTATAATTAATTATTATTATAGATTTTTCAATAATTTTTTATTCAGATTAAGTATTTTTATTATTATAAATTCATAATAAAACGACATTAAATCAAAAAATTAAATTAAACTTATAGCTCATTATAAAAAGTAAACTAATCTTTAGCCTAAATTATCAAAATAAATAAAATCTTTCTTCATAATGAAAAACTTTCTTAAATTCAAGATAAACTCTAAATATTTGCTAGCTAAATAAAGTACTGTAATTTTTTTAGATCTTAATGAAAATTGCTTAATATATGCTTTTTTAAATTTTATATAAAGCAAAAATATATTAATACCTCCTAATAAACTTACTTTAAGATTAAAATTCTTCTGATTAATATCTTTTAGTCTTAAAATTTCCTTCTTCTTTAAGAAAACTTCAATATATTTTCTATTATTTTAACTATCATATATTTTACCAGGAATTTTGGTTTGGTTCTGTCTTTTATTAACCTATCAATTATTTCACTAGAATATTTCTTTAAATTTTGATAACACTTAGATTTATTATTATAAGCAGCATCATTCAAAAAAACTTAATTTTAAAGCTTTTATTTTATTATAATCCTAATTTCTATTTTCTGGATTTTATTTTAAAGATATTAATAAATGAAATAATTTTAATTTTATAATTTAATTTACAAAAATACAAAGTTAAACTTTCAAATATTAAAGTTATTCAATAGTTAATAATTCTAGTTAAAATATGTTTAAAATCACTTCTATTATAAAAAACTTTTATATTAGATTTTATATTTATAGTTATTATTATTATTTATAAGTCAAAATAAACTATTTTTGAAAAAGTTAGTGTATTAAGAATATGTAAACAACTTAAGAAATTTAAATATTATCTTTTGAAAAATAATATCTTACTATATATAAACTATATATAAAATATATTAGACAGATATTATAAAAATAAATTGATTAAGTTGTAAATTATGAAATTAATAAATTTAGTTTTATGAAAGAGAATTATTTTAAGAAAAATAGTATATTTAAAAATAAAAATTTGAAATAATTTTTCTAAAAGAAATAGCAAAGAAATTTTATTTGCAGATAAACTAAAAATTTAATGAAAGTCTAAATAATAAAAATAATTGAATATTTTTGAAAGGAAAACTAAATAAAAGTTATAAAAATTAAAATTAATTTGCAAATAAGACATGGCTTATAGTTTAGTTTTCAGAATATAAAATATCTAATGTTAATAAATATTTAATTCTAAAAAGATAAAAAATTTAAATATTTAGAGTTATCTAATTATAAACTTATCTTATATTCATTATTTTTTGCAATTATTAATAATTATAAAGAGAAGGGTACTTATTTTAAGAATCCTATAATTATTTGAAAATGTTACAAATAAAAATAAACTAATTATTTTATTATAAATTGTACAGATCAAATTTATATCATAGATCTTTTTATCTATCGTAAAAGGATTTTATTCAACTCGAGTGAAAACGAAATAGTCATCTAAACTGATCAAGTAAACTTTTCATATTTTATTTATATGCTTAGAAGTTGCTTTTCATTCAAATAGTCCACTAGAGAAAAATTAAATTAAATTAAATTTCTAGCAATTTATTCGTAACCGTATTTTATATAATCTACTTTTTTACTCTTTCCAAATCAATTTATATTTAAATCTATTATATATTTTATAATTTTTATAAAGCCTAAATTTTAATAAGAGCATTTCTATCTAAAATTAAATAGCTTAATAATTAAAGCTATTAATTTCAAATTTTATATCTTAATAATATTCTTTTTAGTTCTATCAATGATGCTTTCCTTTTATTTCATAATATTTTTATAATAATTAAAAAATCTTATTAACAGGTGTTTTGATGAGATCAATCATCTAGTATTTAAATAATTAACCTAAACATTCCATTAATTCAATATTTTTTATTGTTAAACTATAAAAAATATTTCTTTTTTATCCAATAATAGTTTCTTTTTCTTTTAGATTTTTAATACAAAATATTTTTAATTTCAACGAATTAAAAAAATAAAATAATACAAAGTAAATTAAATTATGCTAAATTTTTATAAGTTAAAAGAAAGTTGCTCAGAAGAAAACTATAATGAAGATAATAGTTATATTAAGTTTAAACTTAAATTTATTCTTATTTCAATAAATATTTAAAAAGTATTAAAAATGTTTAAATTTCTTATTATATAAAAATAATTAATTAGCTATTAGTTATTATTTAGATATTATTTATAAATTAACTTTTAAAAAGTTTTAATAATCTAATTTAATTAAATTATTATTCTGAAGCTAGTTTAGTACTTTAATTATGACTTAAAAATATAATTATTAATAGCCTTTTAAAATAAAAAGTTATGATAGATTTTTAATTTTGCTTATGAAGCAATTATGCAAAATAAAATTAAGGTTTAAAGTATTTACTTTCTATTTTGATATTTTTTAAAGATTATAGTTTAAAGAAAAAATTATAAATATAAGTGTGAATTTAAATTATAAATTTAATAAATTTGCTGATCTAAATAACGAAACAGAAAAATTTAAATTTAAACGAAAACCATTATTTTTACATTTGGTTATAAGTCTTTTAATTAGAAAATAACCATAGATTGAGTATATTTAATCTAAATTTTTTAAAGTAGCAAGATATGTATTCTAAAGTATAAATTCAGCGTTTAATGAATCATGCTTCATAGATTTGAATTGATAACCTTTTGAGTGCTAAATATTCATGAGATGTTTAAAGTTTAGAATTTTGATAAGAAACAAAAATAATTCTGGCTCTGATATTGCTTTTTCATTTAGTAAACAAAAATTTTTAATCTGAGATATTTAAAAACTTGGAGAAATACTTAATATTTAGAAATAGATGCATAGAGTATTAAGACTTAAAATATATTTACATAAAGCTTTTAGCAAAATCAAAGAAAAGTTCTTTTAAGATATTACAGAAAGAATGAGATCAATGTAAACTGCACATTTTGTAATGAAGATATTGAAAAGAAACAAGATAATTTCCATTTTATACATATGAAAACTAAATGGATTTATGATTAGAAAAATAATTTCTATATACAAATTTAGAGTATTTATGTAATTTCTTATACGACTTATAGCAAAGACACTTTAAAGTTAAGTACTCTGAGATTTGCATATGTGGAAAAGATAGCTTCGTTCATATTAAATAATGTGAAGTCTGCAAGACCTTGTTTAGGATTTTCAAAACTTAAAAATAAGACTTAATAAAGATGTTGACATATAATCAAAGTTACCTTACTTAATTTTCATATTTAAAAGTAACTAGAAGGAATATATTTTAGAATTAAAAGCTTTCATTAAAAATTACCTAGAAGAAGAATTGAATTCCTAAAGTGAAATGAGGAATTACGTCAATATAGAATTATATGGATAAAACTGAAGTAGTTGAAAAAGAAGAAGACATGAGCAATAACTAATGTACAAATGATGAAAAAAAATTAAAAAAATTAAAAATTTAAGTTTATAGTCTAAGAAGAGAACTTCATAGCTAATTTTCATTTGATACCATTTTCTCCCGAACTAAAGGATTAAGCAGGACTTCATTAGTCAGCCATTTTTATCTTTCCTCAAGATTCATTTGACCTTCTGCTTTCTTCTTCAATTGTTATTCCATTCATATATTTTTGAGTTATAAAATTTCTTCCTATATATTAGTTGTATCTTTGTTGGTTAAAAGCAGAAAAGTTCAACTATCATTTATTTCTTAATAATTCTTGCATCTACAGTTTTCTTTTATCATTTTTTCCAGCAATGGTTCTTCTAATATATATAGCACCGAATATTTCTACATTAGAAATTCATCTTATTTAAATCTTATTATTATTATTTATTCAGATTCAATTCCATTGTAATGCTCAATTACTAATCTTATGATTTTTAAATTACCATCTATTATTATTCTTACTTTTCTTAAATTTGTTTTATTTGAATATTAAAATAAGAGAATTGTATTAAAACATTTGCTGGATCTTATTCAATTATTTATCGATCTTTTCCAATTTAGTTACTATTTACAACTAAATTTTATTAAGTGTTTCTTCTATTTTTTAATAAATTAGCCAAAAGAGAATTATTTCTTAGGTGCCATTTTTATTCTAAATATGCATTTTTATTCCCTGTATTAAATTATAGTAAAGTCATATTAATTAATATTATTATTTGATTCCAATATTCATCCTTATTAAAATACACTATACTTGCTTTAATTTAGAAATAAAATATAATTACTTGGATTATATCATAATAGAGGCACAAGATACACCCATCTAGCTTTTTAGCATTAACTATTATGATGACAAATATAAAGAATATTTTAATACTTTAATACTAGTTTATTCTTTATTTTTTAATAAGATATCCTTGCACATTTATTGATAGCAAATTATCAATCTTGAGTTTATCATTATTCTTATAATCTCAATCTTATATCTCCATTAGCAATCCCTTTTTAAACTATTCTCTATTTGTTTACTATCAATTATTATGGAATTTACTAGACATTCTTGATATAATAATGCCTTTACTCTTACAAAACCTACATAACTTCAACATATAATTGAATTATTTTAATAGTAATATCAATTAATATGTCTTTACTATATTTTCGTATAGGTAGCAAAACTGCTTATTTACATTTTTTTTCAGATCTACTTTACTTGTTGCTCAAAGTTTTCTTCTTCTTCCGCTGCTTCAATTTTATCATAATCACCCTTTCCTTGTTGTGGTCCATTCATTCACTTGAGAAATTAAATTCTTCTTCTAATTAAATTTTAGTTTAAGCTTTTAGCTCTAAGCCCGATTCCTTTTAGCTGCTATTAAGTATGAAAATAAAGATTAAGATATCTTTGATTATATGTTAATATCTTTAGTAAATCATGATTTTTTATTACTTGTAATTCCAAAATTATACCTTGCAGAGCTTCACATCAGTTATATTAATCAGTGAATAATTGAAGAATATTTTAGCTTAGTAATGATTAATTCTTAAATCTCCTTCAAAGTTGCTTAAACATTAATATTCTTATAGTTGAGAAGCTTTAGCTAAGAATGTAAATATAGTTTATCTTCTGATATTATCTAAAAGGATAATGCTTAATTATTTGCTCTATTATAAGAAATCTTAATTATTTTCTTTGGTAGCTTTCTTCATGGCATAATCTCATAAAAGCAAAAACCTTAGAATTATAGAATATCATCCAAAGCGAGCAACTACCATAAATGGGTTATACATTAAAGTACTAAATAATGATTTTAAAGATACTTTAGCCTTTTAAATGAGAATGATTTAATTTCATCATTGTTTCCTTAAATTGATAAACCATTATCATATTTATTGTAATTAGATATATGTTAATCATATTCAAGTTCATTCCAAAGTATTAGACTCTTTCTTATAAATATAAATATATCTTTACTAATATTTTTCTTAACCTCCTTTATATAAAATACAGTCTAAAAATATCTTATCTATTTAGGTTGAAAAAATTAAATGATCCTTTAGATTTTCTATCTTCAAACATAGCTAATAAGTATTATTTTAACTTATTTGTAGTACATATCATAGTAAAATTGCTTTGAACTGAAAGCTTTAATTTAATACCCCATATTATTATCTTCATTACTTAAAATCCAAATTTTGGTATTATTATATTTACATCTTTTGGTAGTGACATTTGAAATATATCTTCCACATAATTAGTTTTGGAGTATCTTATAGCTAGTTTATAAAAAACTAATATATCCTTTTAACTTAAAGAATATATCATTAAAAGAGGGAGTTTGTGATAGCTTTGACTACATATGCAGTTTAGAATATAACTAGGTAAATACTATATATGAAAATGCTATAGTATGTTGCTATGCTGATGTTATTATACTATATAGAGTAAAATGATACATTTAACATAGATGATAGCTATTAATATAAATACAGTAGCAAATACTTATAACTTATCAGGAAACACATTTGATAAATTAGCTTAATAAAATAATAATTGCTCAATGCATCTTTATTAATCCAACTAGTTAGCAGCTAAATAGCTTATTAAGTTCTATTATATAAGAACAAAATAAAAGGACTATACTTAAAGAAGTAAGTAATTATAATTATCATAGTTTCTAATTAGTTAATAAGTTAACTTAAGAGCAAACTGATATAAATAAAACTCTTAAAATATCTAAATATATTAAGATCTGATAATATACGAATTTTAACTTATTACATGAGATAATCAATAATTATAAAGAAACTTATCACTCTATAATAAATTACTTTCATAATCATAATTATATTTAAGAGAAATCCCTTTGTCTTTATCATAATTTACAAACATCTTATGTAAATCTATAAATAAAAGTGACTTAAACTTCAATATCATAAGGAAAGCCAGATAATTAGTAGTTTGTAATAGCTATTATATAAACTGGTATTAAATAAATTGATATTATGTAAATTTATTTATATAATTTAAATGTTATATTTTAAATCCGAATCATCTATTAAAGCTATTATTTATACTTATATACTATTTATTTAATTCTAAAAAGATATTCTAAAGAGTTAATTATTCATCTTCTTCAGCTCTCTTCTTCAGCTAACCTGCTAGCATCCTCTTCCTTCTTTTGCTCGCACTATAAAAAATCTTTGGATTTATAAATTTAAGCATATTCTGACAGATTTCGACTTCAGTTGCTGTCTTGGTTTTTGGATTTATCTTATAAATTGAATTATGGTAGGAATAATGGTTAGTAGTAATGGGTATTTGATTAAACTGAAGCAAACTTAGTGTTTCTATCTAATTAAATTAACTACACTTCATTACTATTTTCACCTACTTTAAATCCCTGTCTATTTAATTCAACTTTTCTATCTTTTAATCTTATAAGCAATATTTTACTAATATGGAAGTAAAGACAGGATCACAGACGAATAAGTAAACGAAGTAAATAATAATAAAGCGTAAGAGTCAGTAAGGTGTTGTAGTATGGTAGTTTAGAATACAATTTAGAACAGAAATGGTAAAAGTGGAAATAACAATGATATAGAGTTAAGTTTTCTATTTGATTTTTTGTATAAAGTAAATGAAAATTACCTTTCATAATGAAATGATAAAGGATATTAGTACAGCATCAGCAACAATATCTACTTCATTTTGTTCTCTTTATTCAAAAGAAATCATTAAACAGGCAAAAAAACAAATTTAGACAATTTAAAGCTCAATAAGAACTAGTCTTAAACTTATTTTTTTACCATTAAAATAATTCAAGTATTATTCTAGAGCCAACAATACATTTAGCTAGATTTAATCTTCATATCTTTGAATAGCCTGATGCTTATTAGACTAGTATAAAAGTACAAGTAGAATTATAAATAAAACCAAACTAATACCAAATGTAATAGAGGGAGCAAAATTTCAATAATTTAATTAATTTTCAGCCTTATTTTTTGTTATTCATACTAAACCTGATTGCTAGCATAAACAACTATAACTTCCTTGATTTTATTCTATTTAGCACATGTTACTCATTCACTTCATTGAAGTTTAATTGTTCAAAAGACATTTTAATTTATCTTAGTCAAGTTCATTAACTATAAACTTAGTTTTCAAATCTTTTATCTCTACTGGATTTCGATTAATAATATTGCTAGCTTTATCTTTATTACAAGTTTCAAACACTTCAAGACCTATGTAAATTTAGTTAGTCTAATCATAAACCTCTAAAGGATTTAATTTAAACTGACTAAAAATCACAAATAAGCAATTTCCTGCAATATTTTCCTGTATAATAACTTGAAATTTATCAGTTTAGAATTTCTTAGGAATAGTATTTTAATTATACATTCCTATTTTTACATTAACCTATACTTTAGAAATTTTAGTTTCTGGTTGATTAGGAACTAAAGTTCTTGAATATCACTTGAAAGCTTACTATAATATTGATCAGACAGTTGATTTAGTGTATGATATATTTAGCTATTTAGTAGAATAGTTTTGGTTTGTAGGTTGGAGTGATGTAAGATGAGTAATAGTGATAAGTTAGTGTAAATTAAGATACTGATTAGGTTTTTAGTTTAGACATTACTGAATATAATTTAAATAAGTCTATAAATTAGCTTAGTCTATTTTCTCCTTTAGTAACTTCATACTTTATATTGCTATATCAAACTCTTCTTCATTATTTACTTTTTATGATATTTTATCTAGAATGCTATTTATATCTTATTAAGAAATTTCTTGCTAAATCTTAGAAATTTCTTTAGCTAAATCATTATAATAAATCTAAGCTTTAAGGTTAAAGTCTTGACTAAGTTAAATATCTTAAGGTAGGTTTCATTACTTATTTTGAACGACTATATTAGTAATCACTTTACTAGATGCATTTAATCAGTCATAAACATAAACTCCTACTGTCAGTACCTAAGTACCCTCAACTGGTTAAGGTAACTAAGTAGTATATTCTTATTACTAGTCAAGTAAGTTTAAGAAATATTCTTTCTCATCTCTTCTATAGAAAAATTGATATTTTAAAGGATAATAACCTTCATCATCATAACTCTACCTACACTTAAAAGTAAAGCTAGTATTTCAAGCTTCTCCATTATTTGGAGTAACTTAAAAAATGATAATGGATGGAGCTTTATTTACATAAATCATTTTACTAGCTTCATATAATTTATTTTCACTATCAGTTACTTGAAGGGTATAAGTGTAGCTGTTTCCTTACTCGAGTTTAGAAGCATCTATTTATATTCAAAGCTAATCTAGTTTTGATTTTGTAGATTCTTTTATGTTTCCAGGAGTTTAACTTCATTAAATAGATGTAATAGACAAACTTTAATCTAATATTAATCCATATAAGTTAAACGTTTCTTTAGGCTTTACTATATTAAGTTAGTGCTAGTCAAGCTATATAAATAAAGGATTTTATATTTCATTACTAACATTCAAAAATATACTATCACTTCCATATCTCTATACTTAACTACTAACGTTCACTATTAGTTACACTATATATCCAGCAGGAAACATTTCCCCTTTTATATCTATTTTACTCTCTTAAGGAAAATGATATTCAAAATTTCTCAAATCACTATTTTCATATTTCTCTATATATTTTAAATCTTAAGTTAAAAATTTACAATTCCATTCATAGTTTATACCATGTTAAGCAGCATCTATTACAAATGCTTCTAAAGTAAGTCATTGGTTAGGTAATATTATCCTATCATTTATCTCCACTAATATACACTTATAACTGTGGTTGAAGTATAGTCAAGTTAATAGATGCTATATATCTTTAATCTACTCTTCCTTATATTAAATATCAGTAAGGATAATAAAGTGTATTTGGATATATTTTAATAGAAAGCTAGTTGTTACTTTATTAAATTTACTTTCCAAAAACATCTTATTCAGTAGTCTAAAGGCTTCTGCTTTAATCGTTAGTTTAATTAACGCTTCATTTTATTTCATGAGTCTATTCAGGGCTATCATCTATAATTATTAAATTCAGGCTTTCTAGCTTATCCTAATTAAGATACTTTTCATTTCCATTCTCAAAATAGACATTTAGAACTTTCCATCCATAAATTTTGACAGTTTAAGTTTTAACTCACTATAAATATTAGTCCATTAAGTAGCTTAGACTTTTATTATCACTTATTCAGTTTAATTTAGATACTTCGAAGGAATGATAAAGCTACTTTTTTCTTATTAGTATGAGGTAGGATTATTGTTTTATCTATCCCATTAATCAAAGCAACTATTGAATTCTTCATTATTAGGAAGAAACTTCACATCTCATAAATATTTTACTGCTGCATGGAATCTTTCTTTTACACTCACTTTTATGTTTAAATCACTAAGATAGTGATGATAATCTTCTACTTCTATATTATTTAGTTCTAAAATAGGCTTTTCTAAAATTAATAAATGAGTAGATAAATTACCTTATCCTGTTTTAGTATATTAGTGGGTAGAATTTATAATGCCTTCTTTTAGTTCTACTTGCATATTCTCTTATAATTATTTCTTCTCCTAATGCTATTTTCATTATTTTATTCTCATCATTTCATAAACATATTTCTCCTCTTCCATATCTGTAGTCATCTTTGAGAATTAGTGAGCAATTGTTCTCTTTTTAAGTAACCTCAATTTACTTAGAAAATATTAAATAAATTTCATCTTTATTTTTTTATAAAGTTGCACTTTGTAATTAAGGAGGTTCTCTACTTTAGCAATCATCCATATTGAATCTATCTAAGTTGCCTTGTTTAAAATCACTACATTCTTAGTTACATTAGCAGCAATAATCATATATTTCAGCTATGCAATTACTTTCATATGGATATATTACATTTCCATTTTTATCCCAACAAAGTGAGTCTACTTTTGAACATAGTTCTAACTAATTAAATTAGCATGATTAAGTAGTGTAGTTACATATATTTTCTTAAGTGTTTTAGTACTATTTAGGACAATTATCTATACACTCACCTTTATATATAAATGTATCTTCTGGGCATATTTCATAGCATATCTTTTAAAATTAGTATTGGCAGCTTTCCTTTTAATATTATTTTACTATGTATGGAGCTTCTTAAGGACAAGCTTTCAAAGCACTCTCCATTATATTTGAAATTATTTTCACAAGTATTGCATAAGTTATCTTTTAAATACAATCCATCCTAACACTTGAAGCATACTTTTCCATCTGCTGAGCATCTTTCGCATTTATCAGAACATTAAGCTAAACTTTTTACTGACTTGCATATAAGTTCTGATCTAGTAGGACAATTTATTTAGGAATTTGGTTTATAAGGATGATATATTATTTTTCCTTGAGGGCACTTAACTCAAGCTCCATCAGAAAAAGTTAAGAAAATATTGTAATTTTTATCGCAAGAAGTTTAGAAACAAAAGGCATCTTTTTCTCCATTTTTAGTTCCTTAATAACATCTTGAAGTGATTCCAAGAGTTTCATCCCAATCTTAAAGCTCAAGATAATAATCAGAACTTAAACCTTAACAATTTCTATCAGTGTATTTAAGTGCTACTGGGCAATAATCTATTTCTTCAAATATTCCTCCTTTCTTTGGATTATCAAAATATTACTCAGCAGTTTATAATTCTTTATCATAAACTCTTGTGACACATTTACCTAGACTTTTTCTATCTGGTGAGCAAGTATTTTAATCTTCCCCGTTACAAAATTCTTCAAATGAGGGTTTACCATTTTCTACACATTTTTCATAAATGAAATCACATCCAGCTTTATATCCGAACTCCAGAAATTAGGCCATATCTCATCTAGGAATATATCATCCAGTATCATAAAGAAGTGCTAATGTTATATTACTAATTATAGAATCGGATAATGGATTTGGAGCCATTAACTCATTGTACATCATTCTTCCATTTCAGTTAAAATCTTAGCTATTTCCATAATCTTCTAGTTCCATAAAAGCTGAAGAGCAATTGAATTATATTCTAGTAGCTTCAGTAACAGCAGGAAGTATTATTTAAGTAACTTATTTTCCTCTCACAATAGTATTTTAGATCACTTTATCATATTTATTGCTAGTTAAAGGATTAACGTAAAAGTTATAATATTATTAGTGAGAGCCAAGAAGACGAATCATCTAGTTAAACGCTAAACTAAACACTTTATTAAAGTTAGCTCCATTTGTTCACTGCTAACTAAAAGATAAATATCCTAAAATAGGTCTATTATTATATTAAGATCATAAACAACTTCCAGAAATTAAATATCCTTCTTTTAGATTATTTTCACTGAAAACAAGAACAATTAAGTCAAAAGGTCAATTACCTTATTTTATTTTGTCTGGAATTTAGGCATTATTGCACGTAGTTCAATTATCAGTTTAAAAATTAATGGTAGGCTGTTAAAATCTTACTTAAAGCAAGTTTCTTAAGTATTTATCTAAGGCTGGAATTATATCTTTTTTTATAAAAGTATCAGAATCATCACCTGAAACTTTTAATCTTTCATCAAATTCCCATAGGATTCTTATAGGCTTTCTGGGATTAATTATCAATAGGCTTTATCTTTGACTTGGATTATCTTCATTCTTAAGAAAAGTTATATTTAAACTCTAGGAAAAGGTGCATAGAATTCTTAAAAGAAGTGAGAGAAAGAATCAGTTCATATATATTAATAAACCAAAAATGTTGAAATTAAATAGAAATTGAAAACTGATAAATAGATTAGATTTTAACTAGCGTTATATTTCAGTTAGTTAATAAAGGAATAAATTTATTTATAGAATAATTGAATTTAAAGTACTTTAAATTCAATTATATTTTAAGATAGATCAATTAAATAACCTTTGAGTGACTTAAATTAATTTATATCTATTTGAGTTAGTTAGCTTGCTTCACTACAATTATTAACTAAATAATTAAAGCTTTTTATTCAAGTAACTTAACTATTAAGTTTAGCTTAGCTTAGTTATTAAAATACTTATGATTACCTTATTATTAAATGAATGCTTAATAATTATTAAATTTTAGTAGCTTATATTTATACAGGCTGAAGGTAATATCTTATGTTTATAAGTTCTACTTAAAGGAGTATTGATAAATTTATTATTTAACTTGTTCTTTTTCTTAAAATTAAATTAGAAAGCCCACTTATGTTTTAAGAAAAGGCTTAAGCTTAAATTATTAATTAGCTTTGACTCTTATATAGCATATAAGAATAATAATGCTCTTTATAGTTTAATAAAGCATATTATTATTTTCTAGCTATGATTTCGCAGTTTTTCTTTTGATTTTTTTAAACTCATCTAATACTTAGGTTTTCGCTTAAAACTTTTTGTTTATCTTTTTTACAAGTAAGCAATTTTACCCTTTTTAGGGTTAAAGAAGCCTATTTTAATAATAGTAATAAATTAGTTCTTCTAATATAGATATAATCTTAGTTAGATTGTAAATGTATTAATAGCATGCATTAATACATTTGACCTACTATTCTCTACTCATCAAACAATTTTATACTTAGCAATGCTAGCTTAGTCTATATAATTTCACTATTTTAGGCTATGAAATTAATTATTTAAAGAGATGTATTTTAACCTTCTTAACTAAGACAGATAGAGATTCTTAAAGCTTAAATTAGTAAATAGAGTGAATTAGTTTCTTAAAGAAAGATCATTAAGTTCAAACTAAACACTTTTACTCATTTTGCACCCTAATTTTTTAAAGCTTATCTTAAATATTTTGATATAAGTATAGAAATATAGTAGAAATTAGCTTAGCAAGATGATAATAGTGATTTGAAATCAAGTTCTAAGCTGGATATTTAATTTTTATCCTATGCTAGACTGTTGAGAATAGCAAAGAAATGAAGAAGTAGCTAAATAAAAGTGGTTTTAGAAATATAAAATCTGAATTATTTCAATTTAGTGGTGATGAAGTTAGCTTGATAAATATAATAAAGACTTTATAAGTTTTTAAAAGTCATAATAGCCTATTAGATGTCTATTAATGTGGATGTGTAGAAAGAGATAGAGTTAAATAGAAAAAGTAACCTAATTATGAAGTTGATATTAAATAAATACGATAGTTGTATATTCTAATATATTAATCTAGCTAGCTTTAAGAGGTTTTAATTATTTGATGTAATATTTTAGAACTTTGCTTAGTCAAGCCTTGATTTATATTAATTTCTCTTTGAGATATTTGTGCCAAATCATTTTTTAAGAAACATTGATGAGCTATTCATATTAAGATCTATTTCAAGAAGAAAGATTTAACTTAATTATAGATCTAGAAGTAAATCTTATTTAATTGACTCAATTATGAAAACTTTCAGAATTGATATTAAAATAGGGAATTATATGATATGATAGCTATCGAAGGAATTAAATAGTGCTATACAATTATAGTTAAAAAGTAAATTAGATTTAATATATTATAAACTTGCTTAAGAAATACAATTTCTTCTTAAGATTATACTTTCAAACCTTTTTTAAAAAGGATTAAATGTTTATTACATTTTTACCTATTACCTAGTCTTTAACTGTCAGATCGAAAGAGATAGCATTTCTTAGTGTATTTATTTTCAATTGATAGCTTTTGCTTTAGTTTTATTGCTTAATAGAAAATAAATAAATATAATTTTAAAAGTAATTATCTTTCATCCTATGCATAAAATGAAATTTAGTAGTGTCTTTATATATTATAATTAAGAAATAGTTTATTTTCAAAGACTAAAAACCAAATTTATCTTCTTGCTAAATCTAATTTAATAATTTGCATCTTAAGATTATTTTTTTGATAAAGGCTAAAATACAAAACAAATGGTATGCTTGAATAAGTTTTCCTTTAGAGATAAAAATAAACAATTTCTTCCTAGCTATAAATATTTAAACAAGTCTACTAGAATATATTTCTTTAAATATAAAAATAAGCTTTAATTTTATTACTAGCTTATTTATTTAGTAGCCTAGTAACCTATTTGTTTTTTAGCATATTTAACTAAAAGTCTGAAGGAATTAATTTAAATTTTTTTCTTTTAACTAACTTTCAAGCATTATATGCATAGACAAATCTTTAAAGCTCTTTTTAAACAATTTTTAAGTGTCTTTACCTTTATTAATTATAATTTTATACATAATATATCTAAATAAGCACATAGTAGCTTTATTAACTTTAGTTGGTATAACTGACTTTATTATAAGTACATAACTAAGTTATTATATTTATATCTTTGGTTTTATAAATGAAATTAGGTAAAATTGACTATTATTTACTTTAGCTTAATGTACCAAGTATTTTAAAGTCTATTTATCTTTAATTATTTTTCTACTTTTTATATAAGTCTTTACCTTAGGTTAATTTACTATTATATGCTTTAATTTGCTGTAGCTTTCACTTTAATATTCTAAGCATGTTAGAAATATTTTCTCTATCTTCTCTTAAATTTAAAACTAGCATAAGACTAACTATTTTATTTAAGTGAAGGCTTTTATTATAAATAATTTAGATTTCTCTAATAAAGAATATTTTATAATTTTTCAGAGTATAGAAAGATGACTATGCCTATTAATTGTATATATAATGATTAAAGCATAATTGTTTAAAATTTATTTAATAGACTTCTCAATTGTAGCACTGTTTTAATTTTATCTTTATATATCTAATTCATAAATCTACATTCTTTTTAGTATAATACTTCTTTTGCATTTATAATTACAATTTTCATAATTTCTACTTAATTCTAGGAATAAGAAACCTTTCTATCTTCTGAACGTATTGATAGCTAGATTTTATTTTTAAAGCTTTTAGATTAAATGAATAATTAAATTATAAAATCATTCTATTGCTTTTATTTTAATTTTTTGGCTTTAAGTAGAGCTAACTCTATCTGATGATATCATAAAAACTTATTTTAGAACTATTAATCTTTTTTTATTTTTTCTTATACCTTTTTATTATTTACTTTAATGAACTTTTCCTTATGAAATAAAATCTAACAAGGATTTGGTAGGAGTTTACTCAAGTTTCTTAGAATCTGAAAGAAGCATAGAAATAGTTTAATAATATCATTTTATTTACTATCTTCTGTTTATTTTAAGTATCACCTTTATTCAATTTTTGCTTTAGTTATTGCATTTATTTAATAAATTTCTCCCTATTTATTTATTTTTTCTCTTAATGTGATCTCGTTCTTCAAATTAAAAAATTATTATTTGAAGCCAAAGTTTATCTATAAACTTAGAATTAAAATCCCAGATTTATATTTAATGCATTTAAATAAATATATAATCCTTATCTCTAATTTTATCATATTAATGCTTGTAATTCTAATAAACTTAAAAAAGTAATAAAATAGAGATAAGAATAATGATATAGTTATTTAAAAGTAAGCTTTATAGATTTAGTTAAAGTGTTTATTGCTATTAAGGTGTATCCTTTGATTTGGTTTATATGTGTTACTATTTAAATTCATACTATAATACCTTTTCTTTTACTTTTATCTCTTATAAAACTTTATTTCTAACTTTCTAAATATGCTTTCGATCTATAAGCTTTAGGCATTGTTATACTTCTTAATAAACTTTATATTTATTGCTTAAAAATGAAAAATCAAAAGTTGGAATAGTTTTAATTTAATAGGTAGTTCTCCTATCTTTCCAAATAAAATTAACATAGATAATTGGAAAGAGAAAGGAATAGAATGGAAGTAATTAGCTAGTAAATCGGTAAAAAAGTAGATTGATTGAAGGATTTAATGATGCTATATAATTAGGTGAAGGAAATATAGTCAGAAATATATTAGATTTAGTTAAAGCTTTTAATAAGAATTTTAATTTTAAGCTTACAAACACTCTATTTGTCCGTTTAGGTTGGTTTTTCAAAAATTTTGGTGAAGTAGAGCTCATATTAAAAACCATATTCCAATTATATATTAACTACCTAATAGCTAAAAATTAAGAAACTTTCAAACAAAAAGAAATGATAAGTTCAATAAGATCATAAAATTGTATAAAAATGAATAAAATAATGAAAAAATGGTTCGTAAAGAGCAATATTTTAAGTTTTAATAGAGCCTCTCTTCTACTAAAATTTAAATTGAGTAGATAAATAAAAAATAAAACTGTAACTAAGATTAATTATAATAGAACTTTTTAAATAAAAGGTATAAACTTAGAAACTGATTCTTTGAAGATAAATCTTTTAAATTTTAGTAAAGCAACGCTAAATAAATAAAAATAATTAAAAAAATTGTTTAAGGACTAATATCTGGCATCTGTTCTAATATTTAAATAAATTTCAAGAAATAATTTGAAAGTTGAGAATAAAATAGAATCTAAAATAAATCAAAAGAGGCACCATGAGAAGAGAACTTGAAAGTAGAAAATGTTTTTTTCTTATAAATTCCTTTTAGAATAAATTAATTTAAGCAACAATTTTATTATCTTCATTTTAGAAATATAATTTCAAGCTTATTGTTATTTAAACTAAAAAAACAAACTAAATTTGAACTAAAGTACTCTAGACATAAATGGATTACCAAAAAATCTATAAGCAAATAAATAAAACTAATTATCTAAAGGATTATCATTTTATAACACTTTGTGTAAAAAAAGATAATTATGGATAAATAAGTTTATACTGTTAGCTTGCTAAACTAAAATTATATTTTCTCATTTAGACTCTAGCTTCATAATAAACCTATTAAATCTTTTAAATTTAATCAAATTTACTAAAGCACTAAACTATTAATATATTTTACATACTTTTTACCAAATGATTTAAATAAGTCAAATAGAGAGTTATAAAGCTTATTCTAAAACTAAAGCAAAAGAAAATTATTCACTTTAAGTACTTTATCTAAGTAATGTAAATTAACTAAATGGGAACATAACTACTAGCTTTTTAAACTTGATTTATTGCTAATGGGCAACATATAGTTGCTTATAGACTTATTAAACAAAATTCCATTAATATTCTTTCATAAATTAAGAGGAACAAATATATTGAGACATTTAGCAATGTCTTTTTACTAGATAAACTTTACATTTATATTCTAAAAAATGAAAAATCTATAAAAAATAAAATTATTATTATTCCAATTTTATTGAAGAAAACAACTTAAATCCATTTAATTTTTTAAATAAAGCTTATCTGGTTGAGAATAGCAAATTTCTCTAGCTTACTATGAATGTAAATGTGCAGTTCTAGTTATTATTTTTATTCTAAGACAAAATGATTATCATTAACTTATTTTATATGAGTTAGTTCTATTTACAAAATAAATAACTCAAAGGAAAGTTATCAACTTACAGGAAATTTTATAAACCTTTTTTTTTAACTTTTGAGCTAAATAAAAACCCAGCAGAGTGAATTATTAAATTGTATTAAGCAAATGTCTTCACGGAAGGATTTATAAAATGAAATTAGTCCTAGTTAAGTCAAACATTTTATAAGAAATAAATTTAAAAAAAATGAATAAATTAATATTAATAAAGTTATGAAGATAAGCTTGATTGAGCTATATTTATTTGAATAGATATGAAATTCTCATTAATAACTATTATTTAGTAAACTACAACGAATCATTTTAAGTATAATCTAATTTTATTCATTGAGTATTTTAAAAAATTTAATATATGTCGCTATCTTAAATTAGTTACTCGATCTTTTTGAATTTAAATTTTTGGAATAATAAATAGTTAGAACCAAATAAATCTAAATGAATGATAAATTAGGATTTGTTTTTCAAAATTAAAGTAAAAGTTCTAACACCAAAATCATTTAAATTTAAAGCAAGATTAAATTATTTAATGAGCAATATTTTATTTTTATTATTTGAATAGAAGATAAAATAAACACTTCTCGAGATAGAAAAGTTTTTAAGCTAGTTAACAAAATTAATTTCATTCCATTTATACCATTTTGGAGAAACTAAGGCTTTGATGCTATAATCCTCAGACATTAAAAAAGATTGGCAAAATGATATAATCATTTTATAATTAAAATGGATAAAATATATAAAAAAACATCAAATTTAATTGCAAATTTTTTAATTCCTCTGCTCAATTTTGCCTAAAATGGTATAAATTACCAAAAATTAACAGGCTCGTAGACTTTAAAGTCTTAAACTTTTTTAACAATCTAGCCTTCTATAATTTTAAAGGACTAAACAATCTTTTATTTTATTTTTTAACTTTATTCCTCTCTATTTAGTCAACATTTTGAATTATTTTCATTAAAAATTCAAATTAAAAAATTAAAGGTGTCTATTTTCCTAACCTGCTCAATTAAATAGATGAAAAAATAATAGATAAACAATTGAAGCAATAAATCTAATTGGCTTGCTCTTATTTGAATAAACTAAAATAAAAATTATGATGAAACAATAAATTTTAACGGCTTAATTCTAGTGAAATAACCTTATAGCATTATTTAAAATCTAGCCAATTTTATCAAAATGAAAATTATACTTAAGAGATGATGATTTAAATTAATTATAAAATGTAGGCATTTTAAATTATCTTAATTGTTGCTTGCTCTTTTATTTGTTATGGTGTTTATTAAGTAAATGTCTAAACTCATCTAAGCCAATCAAATACTTTAAATAAAAGCTTAGTAATATAAAGCGAGAAAAATTGAGTACCTATTAGAATTTTATGGGATTGAATTTAAGAAGATTATTTGAAAAGCGATATTGATAACTTCATTTGAAAATAAATAGTTATACCAATGGATAAGTTTATAAAAAGTTTGATAAGTATTAGATATTACTAATCTACCAATAATTTATAGTAGGTAGATGACAAAGAATGTGAGCTTTATGGAAAAAAGATTCCTTAAAAATTTAAATAAGATGAATAACCTTTTGATCTTTTTATTTTTATACAAATTGAAGACAAATCCTGAGATAAGCCTGAAGTTTCTTCAGAGATATGTGCAAGATAGTTAAATAAAGGAAGACCTATTGTGGGATTCTTGATTTTTAATAAACAAAAAATTTCTAGATTAGAAGAAAAAAAATTTTTTAATTATACTCTTCATGAAATGATGCATATCCTTTGTTTTAACTACTAACATTTTGATAACTTTTACGTTAATCCTTTAACTAACAATAAATATGATAAAGTGATCTAAAATACTATTGTGAGAGGAAAATAAGTTACTTAAATAGTACTACCTGCTGTTACTGAAGCTACTAGAATATAATTCAATTGCTCTTCAGCTTTTATGGAACTAGAAGATTATGGAAATAGCTAAGATTTTAACTGAAATGCAAGAATGATGTACAACGAGTTAATGGCTCCAAATCCATTATCCGATTCTATAATTAGTAATATAACATTAGCACTTCTTTATGATACTGGCTGATATATTCCTAGATGGGATATGGCCTAATTTTTGGAGTTCGGATATAAAGCTGGATGTGATTTCATTTATGAAAAATGTGTAGAAAATGGTAAACCCTCATTTGAAGAATTTTGTAACGGGGAAGATTAAAATACTTGCTCACCAGATAGAAAAAGTCTAGGTAAATGTGTCACAAGAGTTTATGATAAAGAATTATAAACTGCTGAGTAATATTTTGATGATCCAAAGAAAGGAGGAATATTTGAAGAAATAGATTATTGCCCAGTAGCACTTAAATACACTGATAGAAATTGTTAAGGTTTAAGTTCTGATTATTATCTTGACCTTTAAGATTGGGATGAAACTCTTGGCATCACTTCAAGATGTTATTAAGGAACTAAAAATGGAGAAAAAGATGCCTTTTGTTTCTAAACTTCTTGCGATAAAAATTACAATATTTTCTTAACTTTTTCTGATGGAGCTTGAGTTAAGTGCCCTCAAGGAAAAATAATATATCATCCTTATAAACCAAATTCCTAAATAAATTGTCCTACTAGATCAGAACTTATATGCAAGTCAGTAAAAAGTTTAGCTTAATGTTCTGATAAATGCGAAAGATGCTCAGCAGATGGAAAAGTATGCTTCAAGTGTTAGGATGGATTGTATTTAAAAGATAACTTATGCAATACTTGTGAAAATAATTTCAAATATAATGGAGAGTGCTTTAAAGCTTGTCCTTAAGAAGCTCCATACATAGTAAAATAATATTAAAAGGAAAGCTGCCAATACTAATTTTAAAAGATATGCTATGAAATATGCCCAGAAGATACATTTATATATAAAGGTGAGTGTATAGATAATTGTCCTAAATAGTACTAAAACACTTAAGAAAATATATGTAACTACACTACTTAATCATGCTAATTTAATTAGTTAGAACTATGTTCAAAAGTAGACTCACTTTGTTGGGATAAAAATGGAAATGTAATATATCCATATGAAAGTAATTGCATAGCTGAAATATATGATTATTGCTGCTAATGTAACTAAGAATGTAGTGATTTTAAACAAGGCAACTTAGATAGATTCAATATGGATGATTGCTAAAGTAGAGAACCTCCTTAATTACAAAGTGCAGTTTTTTAAAAAAATAAAAATGAAATTTATTTAATATTTTCTAAGTAAATTGAGGTTACTTAAAAAGAGAACAATTGCTCACTAATTCTCAAAAATGACTACAGATATGGAAGAGGAGAAATATGTTTATGAAATGATGAGAATAAAATAATGAAAATAGCATTAGGAGAAGAAATATAGTTATAAGAGAATATGCAAGTAGAACTAAAAGAAGGCATTATAAATTCCACCCACTAATATACTAAAACAGGATAAGGTAATTTATCTACTCATTTATTAATTTTAGAAAAGCCTATTTTAGAACTAAATAATATAGAAGTAGAAGATTATCATCACTATCTTAGTGATTTAAACATAAAAGTGAGTGTAAAAGAAAGATTCCATGCAGCAGTAAAATATTTATGAGATGTGAAGTTTCTTCCTAATAATGAAGAATTCAATAGTTACTTTGATTAATGGGATAGATAAAACAATAATCCTACCTCATACTAATAAGAAAAAAGTAGCTTTATCATTCCTTCGAAGTATCTAAATTAAACTGAATAAGTGATAATAAAAGTCTAAGCTACTTAATGGACTAATATTTATAGTGAGTCAAAAACTTAAACTGTCAAAATTTATGGATGGAAAGTTCTAAATGTCTATTTTGAGAATGGAAATGAAAAGTATCTTAATTAGGATAAGCTAGAAAGCCTGAATTTAATAATTATAGATGATAGCCCTGAATAGACTCATGAAATAAAATGAAGCGTTAATTAAACTAACGATTAAAGCAGAAGCCTTTAGACTACTGAATAAGATGTTTTTGGAAAGTAAATTTAATAAAGTAACAACTAGCTTTCTATTAAAATATATCCAAATACACTTTATTATCCTTACTGATATTTAATATAAGGAAGAGTAGATTAAAGATATATAGCATCTATTAACTTGACTATACTTCAACCACAGTTATAAGTGTATATTAGTGGAGATAAATGATAGGTAATATTACCTAACCAATGACTTACTTTAGAAGCATTTGTAATAGATGCTGCTTAACATGGTATAAACTATGAATGGAATTGTAAATTTTTAACTTAAGATTTAAAATATATAGAGAAATATGAAAATAGTGATTTGAGAAATTTTGAATATCATTTTCCTTAAGAGAGTAAAATAGATATAAAAGGGGAAATGTTTCCTGCTGGATATATAGTGTAACTAATAGTGAACGTTAGTAGTTAAGTATAGAGATATGGAAGTGATAGTATATTTTTGAATGTTAGTAATGAAATATAAAATCCTTTATTTATATAGCTTGACTAGCACTAACTTAATATAGTAAAGCCTAAAGAAATGTTTAACTTATATGGATTAATATTAGATTAAAGTTTGTCTATTACATCTATTTAATGAAGTTAAACTCCTGGAAACATAAAAGAATCTACAAAATCAAAACTAGATTAGCTTTGAATATAAATAGATGCTTCTAAACTCGAGTAAGGAAACAGCTACACTTATACCCTTCAAGTAACTGATAGTGAAAATAAATTATATGAAGCTAGTAAAATGATTTATGTAAATAAAGCTCCATCCATTATCATTTTTTAAGTTACTCCAAATAATGGAGAAGCTTGAAATACTAGCTTTACTTTTAAGTGTAGGTAGAGTTATGATGATGAAGGTTATTATCCTTTAAAATATCAATTTTTCTATAGAAGAGATGAGAAAGAATATTTCTTAAACTTACTTGACTAGTAATAAGAATATACTACTTAGTTACCTTAACCAGTTGAGGGTACTTAGGTACTGACAGTAGGAGTTTATGTTTATGACTGATTAAATGCATCTAGTAAAGTGATTACTAATATAGTCGTTCAAAATAAGTAATGAAACCTACCTTAAGATATTTAACTTAGTCAAGACTTTAACCTTAAAGCTTAGATTTATTATAATGATTTAGCTAATTAAATTTCTAAGACTTAGCAAGAAATTTCTTTCATAGATAAAATTCTAGATAAAATATCATAAAAAGTAAAGAATGAAGAAGAGTTTGATATAGCAATATAAAGTATGAAGTTACTAAAAGAGAAAATAGACTAAGCTAATTTATAGACTTATTTAAATTATATTTAGTAATGTCTAAACTAAAAAGTAAGCCAGACTCTTAATAAAATATAACTAGATACTATTATTTAAATTATTAGCTAAATTACTGTCATTAAAGTCTCAAAATTTAACAAAAGCATTTTTGATTAATAGTCAGCAAGCAATTAAGAAAATATTGAATTATTAAAAAAAGTCTCTACTCTTTGAGAAATAATAAAGCAAATTTCTTTGATGTTTTCAAAAAATTTAGTTCCAAATCAGCAAGAAATAATAGTTTCTGAAGAATAGATATATTTTAATTTAGCTATGTATGATTCTATTACTTTCATCAAGAAATTCTAAACTGATAAATTTAAAGTTTTTATTCGAGAAAATATTACAGGAAATTGTTTGCTTGCAATTTTAAGTAAATTTAATGTTAATCATTTATAAATCGGTGATTCAATAACCTAAACTTATATAGGTTTTGAGATATTTGAAACTTGTGAGTAAGATCAAAATAAAAAAGTTATTTATAGAAATAAAAAAAGTAAAATAGAGTCTAAAAGTAGCTTTTTACTTACTCAAAAAGAAACTTAAAAAGATTAAATAAAATTTATTATGTTAGACTTAATTAAAATGCAATGAGAAGATGGTTTATGCGAATCAGAATCTAACCAAGAAAATAGCAGCTCTTAGTTTAATTGCTAATAAACAGGGTTATTTTTAATAACTTCTCAAAATGATTCCCAAGAATTAGATAATTCAAACTTTTTCGCTTTAACTTTTTATATTATCTATACTTTATTTATAGTTCTGTTTTTATTATAGCTTTCATTTTAAGAAAGTTGGACAAATCATAGAGATGAAGAAATGTTTAAGCTAATTAAATATTTTGACTTAACAGAATTAATTAGATATTTTGGAAATGGAAAAATAAGTAGAAAAATAATATTTTTAGAATTTTAAAATGCTCTCTTATGTTTCTTTGTCTATTTAATATTAGCATCTAAGATATAAGATTAAAAAAAGGTATAATAAATAAAATATCTGATTTCTATATTTATTGGTATTGGCGTTTTAGTATATAAGACTATTCTTATTTATTTTCTCTATAAAATCAGATAAAAATATCATAAGAATGCTTTGATTTCCTTATGATTTTGGTGATTAGTTATTTCATTTACCTGTAATGAAGTATATACAGTTGAGGATTCATCTTCTTGGATCCTTTATATGGGATTTAGTTACTTAATTTATTTAATTTTTGGTATTATTTTGGCTATTATTTTAGCAATAAAGTTTAATCAAAGATAAAGAAATAAAAAAGGTGGAAATAAATAAGAAATAGAGTTCGAAAATCGTAAGCGTTCTTTTGATTAATAGCCTAGCCCTTGATAATAACAAATGGAGTTTTAAATTGAAGATCAAGATACTACGGTTATAGAAAGGATATAATTTAGAGAAGTAGTTTGAAAATTTAACTTTGCTATAATTATATTTATTTAAATGGATATTCTCATTCTTACTTATACTATATTCAAGTACTTTAATCAACTTCTAAATTTACTCTAGATACTTCATTCATCTACTCTGTATTTCTAAGTATAAGATCTAGGCTTTATAAACTTAAGATAAATACGAAAAGTTCCATAATATTCAAGTTAATATTTCAGAATTAATATGTCAGATTAATTGAGCATAGAATCTAAATACATCTTAAACCAGCTAGAAATAGCATTGAATACAATTTCTATTATAAGCTTTAGTAATAAATTTTAAAGTTCTATTATTGAGTAAATATCGTTTAAGTAAGAAAGTTCTCTGAATTATTATATAATATGATAGCAAATAGCCTTTATTATTATAATGTATATATGTTACTAAGATTACAGCGAAATCAGAGTAGTTTCAGACAAATATAAATTATATATTTTTTATAAATTTAAATTAATTTAAGACAAAGAAAGACATTCTAAATGAATGCTTGTATTTTACTTCTTAATTAACATAATATTTCTAGAGCAACCAACCAATATTCCTAAGCTTAACAAATATAATGACTAATTATTAAAAAACGCACTTATTTAGATAGCTAAAGCTTTAATTAATAAACTTTAGAATTAATGCTTATAACTAGTATTTAAAAGAAAGATTCATAATGATCTATATTTAATACTTTTTTAAATATAAATATAAGCTGTATAATATTTAAAATGCTCTTAAGCATTCTTAATATTACTTTATTTAAATCCCTATTTATTTTATAATATATCACATCAAGTTTTTCTAATTAGCTTTTATATAATAATCTTTTATTTTAATTTAGTCATTGAAATATTTATAATTGATCCTTTACTTTTCATATGACTGCTTTAGATCTATTCAAATATATATCTGCGTTATGGATTCTAATATTTCTACTCTCTATCGCTTTCTCAATTTATAAGATACAACATTTTTTTATTACTGGAGAGTAAAGAATTATTTTTTAATTTTCAGAAAATTAACTAGTATGAAAAAAAGCTTCAGTAATAATCTATTAATTAAGAAACTAAATAATACAGATTTACTACTAATACATCTCTTAGAAGTATAAAATATTAGACCAACAAAAACCAAACTATATTAGATATTTCAGCAGATTTTTACTAGTAAGAGTAACTTGCTACTTTTAGAACAACAAAAATGATAAGAAAATAGCTTTTTTTGCTTAAGACTAATAAAAATTAATTCTAGCAATTCCTAATATATTTTGTAATTCTATAAAATGTTTATAGGTATAATAGTTAGCCATTTTAACATATTTTTACATTTATATAAATCTATTATACACTTATCTATCTGTTTCTATAGTCTAAATAGTTATATTGCTAGTATTTTAAAACATTATATTATAACATTTTCAATTTATCAGATTATTTGACAACATAAAAGTCCAAATAACCAATAGTACTAATTAAATAAAAAGTCTTCCTGGAATTATATTTTTGCTTATAAGGAAACTACAATGCTTAAAATATAAATTCTAAGCTTTTAATATTTTATTTCTGTGTTGGGTTTATTAAATGATCTTCTGCTTTAGTCAAATAATTGGTTATTTATATAGTTTGCATATCAATTTTTCTATTATTTTCAATGATTCTATGATCAAATAATAATTTGCTTAAATAGGCTAAGTAATTTCACTATCTATATTTTTCTAAAGCTATTTGGAAAAGCTTTAACAAAAGAACTTGAAAGTCTGATTTATTAGAGAAATTTGATTCATCCGTCATAAATGGGATTCTTAAAAACAGGTAAAATATTTAATTTATATGGGTGATACAATAGATAGTTGATGCCCATCGGAAATGTGCTAAAAGGAATAAAATTGATTGTAGCATGATATGTTTAAAAAATTTTTGATTAAATAGAAAGAAGATTTTTATTTGATTAACTTAAGAGAGTCAAACTATCGCTACTAATATAAGCCTTGGAGTTATTTTATTAAAACCTAAATTCTTCATTTATTATTGATGAAAAGAACACTATAGATTTATAATACAACAATGGAGCTATGTAAAGAAGTTTGCTTGGACCAATTATAGAATTGTTGTATTACGACATTTTAATTAGATATTTAGAAAGTAAAAGTGTCTAATTGAAATTTTAATACTAGGGCTTGAGTGTTAGCTTTGCTTGCAGAGGATGAATAGATTATTTGATTATAGTTTTCGAATCTGTAAAGTAGATGTAGAATTTAAAAAACGAAAAAAATAAAATTATGCATGAACTCGTTTAGATATCAATATTACCAGATCTGAATGCAAATACATCTAATTTCTTTAAAAGAACAAGTTACATATTTAGTGGCTTTGCTAAATTAAAAGAAGAATTTTATTCCCCTCTGCAAAGAAATCGCATTCAATTTTATAGCTGCAACGTAAAAAGCTATTTTTTAACTGATTATATATAAGAAAGTAACTTCTTTAAATTTTATAATTATATGCATACTTTTTACATTACCTAAAGCAGAATTTGGAGGAGACTTAGTATCATGAAGTTTCTCAAAAATAGTAATTGTAGTTCTGAAAAGAATTGAATCAAGCATAAGACTGATTTCAAGAAAAGCTTTTTAAGTATCAACTTTAATATAATGAGTTATACTATATAGATCTGAATTGATACCTTTTGAGCATATTATGGCATAAAAATCTTAAAATTCTACTATAAAATGAAATAAGAAAGTATTTATTTTTTAAGATCAACAATAGACTCTCCTTTCATTAATATCAGGGAAAAAAGGATTTTAATACTTTGACTAAATGTAGCAATGATCAGACCTTTACAATATTGATCTGCAGAATTACTAGGATTATACCAATCTTAAAACTTTTGCTAAACATATAAGAGATAAATGCAACAATATTTCTATAATGTTGCTACTAAAAATTTAAGAGAATGAAAACAGCTAAAATATATTCTGAGCGATTTGGTAATCTTTAACAATTTACACTAGGTACTTATACGAAGTTAAGCAAATAATATAGACTAGAAATTATCAGTATTTATAAACTTAGAACTTAATCTTATAGTTTTCGTAAGGATCTTTAAGATTTTCATTATTCTATTGATGATTACTATTGTATATGTATAGAGTATGAGATTTTCGAGCATATATTTAATGTATATATTATTCTAATATAAGTGATTAACTATCGGAAAAATCGGGAATTATGATTTAAGGCTCGCATATTATATGATTAAGGATATATAAACTCATTTTCATGGTTTGATTTGGAGTATTTAGATTTATAAATCAAAATATTTCACAAGATGAGAATAACAAGAAGACTTGAGATTCTAGAAAAGGAGAAAGCAAAAAGGAAGAAGTTAAAGATGAGTTAAAAGAAGGAGTAATTAAGGAAAAATGATGAGATCAAGACAAGATTAAAAAAAAATTTAAAAGGATTTACTAAGTCTTTAGATGAAGTAAGCAATTCATGCTAATAAAGGTGTCAATAAACTCCTTTAGCTTAGATTTAATTTAATTAAATCCTGTTTAAGCAAATTTTTAATGTAAAATAAGATGTTGCTATTCTAAAAAACAATATATGCTAGTTATAGATTTTATATACCAAACGCCAAATGGATGATTACTGGAAAGTAATTTTAGTTATATGCAAGACGAGAATAATTATCCTATCAGAATTTTGTGAGATTTTTAAGAAAGCTAAAAAGTTTCTACAAATGGTACCCATAACTTTATTAGAAAAGAGTTAATTCCTCTATAAAACTATTTAAGTATAATGGTTAATATCAGAAGTTATATTCCCTTCTTGAATTTTTCATATGAAGTAGATAAAATAGGCGCTATTGTTAAAATTCCTGATAAATTCAAAAAAGGCACTTGGAGATATGATTATTTAATTCTCGTTCTATCTGAATACAATTAATAAGCCAACTAAGATATTTGATTGCTAACTGTTTATTTCATCCTAATAGTGGCAAACCTCATATAGGATATATTCTTTTAATAAATTTTAAATTTCTAGTTCTAAATTTTAATGATCTTTCTAAAGAACTCTACATTATATGATACACTTTCTAGGTTTCCACTAATATTTTTATGAAAAATACATTAATCCTAAAACTAACTAAAAATGAGATATAGCTATCTAAAATAATATTGTGAAAGGTAAAAATGTTACTTATATAGTCTTGCCCACTGTGGCTGAAGCTGCTAGACTTTTATTTGATTATGCTTCATTTTATATGGAGTTAGGAGATTTTAACTAAACTTATAGAAAATAAAATGAGGTGATAGTATTAAATCCTTTACCTGATTATAAAATAAGTAATATAAAATTAGCACTTCTTTTGATACTGATTGATATATTCCTAACTGAGATATGGCTTAATTTTTGAAGTTCGGATAAAAAGCGATATGTGATTTCATTTATAATAAAAGAGCTAAATATTGTTAGCCATCTTTCGAATAATTCTGCGAAGATGGAAATTTAAAAACTTGCTCAACAGATATTAAAAGCATAGAAAGTTGAATCACTTAAATTTACTATAATAGTTTACAAGCACAGAATATTATTTTATAATACAAATAAAGGAATATATTTTAGAGAATTTGATTATTGCTCTGCGCCACTAAGATACTCTGATCAAAGTATAGAGATAAATATTCTCCATATTTTGTTTAGCTGGAAGATAGAGATAACTTTTGATATCACTTCAAGATACTTTTAAGGAACAAAAAATGGAGTTAAGGAGACATTTTTTTAAGCTTTCTGCAATGAAAATAGCAATGCTTTATTTACATTTCTTAATGGGTTTGAGTTGGATGTCTATAAAGAGAATTAATTCAGCATCTTTTTAGAATAAATGCTTAAATTTAATGTCCTGCTAAATCAGTACTTGTTTGCAAGTCAATAAATAGCGAAGTTTAATGTTCTGATGAATGTAAAAGGTGCAACATAAATGAAAAAGTATGATTTAAATACTAAGCCAAATTTTATTTAAAAGACAATTTGTGGAATATATATTAAAATAATTTAAAATATAGAGGAGTATGCTATGAGAGATATCCAACAGAAGCTCCATTTCTAGTAAAGTAGTATTTAAATGAAAGTTGACATTATTCATACTATAAAGATATGCTATAAAACATATCTAGTAAGTACATTTAAAGCAAAAGGGAGTGTGTAGATAATTACCCTCACTAATGATAAAACATTAAAGAAAGAAAATGTGATTATAATACTTAATCGTTTGTATTTAATTTATTAAAAATTTGATAAAAAGTAGAATCATTTTATTGAAAAAAAGAATTTTAAGGTATTCTAGTAATAGTAATTATATAACTAAATCATAGTATCTAGTATGATTGTATTTTAGCTCTTTAAATGAATCAAATAAGTAAAGAAAATAACATGTTAGTGAAATATGAGAAAATAAAAGAAAAACTTAATTATAAGATTATATAAATAGAGTTGAAAAGGAACAATAAATTATACTCATATATATACTAAAGACCTAAAGGATAACTTATCTATCCTCTAATAAACCTTAACAAACTTATTATAGAGTTAAATTAAGTAGAAGTAAAAGAAAAAAAAATTACTATCAAAGTGATTTAAATATAAAAGTAATTACAAAAAATAAATATCAGACGTTAGTTAACTTTTTATGAATGTTGAATTAGAGCCTTAAAAATAAAACTTTCGAAATAATATTAATATAAAATGATCATAATCATAATCATAAGTAAAATCTAAAATGTAAAATATGAAAATTAAAATAAAAGTAGCAGATATATAAGAGAAATTTTAAAATGCAATTTAATTAACTATAAATAAAACTAAAGAAAAAAATACTTTTCAATAGAATAAGCTTGAGAGGTACATAAAAAGATTTAAAAAAATGCATTAAAAAGCAAAAATAAACATAATATCATTAAAATAATTGATATCAAGTAAAAGTAGAATAAGAATATTTTTATTAACTTTCAAAAAGCTCCAACTATGTAAAAATCGAAATTAAAAGAATAAATAATAAATGAAAAAAAAGCGCGAAAATGAGTCAATAAAAGATGAAAACAGCTTTTTCTTTAAACTAATAAAGAAAAGAAAATCTATTAATGTTAGAAATATCATATTTGAAGAAGAAAAATATAGATTAAATTATGATGAAAATAGATTATAAATAAGTAGAATTAAAAATAATAAAAAAGTAAAAATATGTTCCACAATAAAAAAACATTAATAATTAAAAAAACATTTTTTATTTTATTTTCATTTGTAAAAATATTTCCACCATATTGGTCTATATTAAATATGTAAAAAACGACACAGCAGGATTTGAACATTCCCTGTAACCACTCTCTTATAAGGAGTTATTTTAAATAAAAAAAGAGTTTTTGAAAAGAGTTATTGTAAGTAACTCCCTATATAAGTAGAGAGATTTGTTTATAATAATAATTATGAAAGTTGCTATTGCTTTATTGCTTGTCTGTTTAAGCACTTTAGAATCACATTAAATTAATATGGATATGATGTAAACCGCTGTATATGATTCAGTTGCTACAAAAGCCAAAATTGGAAATTCTTTCCTCAAGAAGGGTGTTGCTTAGACTTATGATAGTTTTGCTAATGTGAAAGTTATTACAGCTTATTTCACTGCTTCATGGTGTTCTCCTTGCTAATCTTTCACTCCTGTATTAGCTAATTTCTACAATCAAGTCAATGCAGCTGGTTTTGTTTATGAAAATGTAGCTAATTTATATGAATACACATAAGCTAAATACAACACATATGCTGCTAAAATGCCATGGGCTTTGATTCCAAATAATTAGTATACTCTCTATTACTCATATGGTGTTAATACTATTCCAACTTTATCATTATTAAACAAGGATGGAAGTGAAAATAATAGAAATGGAAGATCAGATGTTACCAATAAAGGTGTTGCTGCTTTTGATCAATGGGCTGCTACAGTTGGTGGATATACATATGTACCTCCAGCTCAAACTACCACCACAACTACCAGTGCTAATTCTGCATCTACCACCGCTTTCACTGAATCTAATAATTTCAGAAGATCGTAAGGAAAAGTTGATCTAGTATGGGATGATTTACTTTTCCAATTATGTGTAGATCATAACTCTTATTAAATTGCATAAGGAACTATTTCACATGATGGATTTGCTGATAGATGTTATAAGATTCCAGGATGGTAATCATGTGCAGAAAATGTAGCTTATAATTATGATGATGCTAATCCAGGACTTAGAGTTGTAAATCAATGGATAAATTCCAGTGGACATAGAGCTAATCTCCTTTCAGATAACAAATATATGGGTGTTTCTGGTGTTAAAGATTCAGGAACAGGAAGATGGTATTTCTGCTAGTTCTTTGCCAATCATAGTTGATGAAAACATTTTTTATTTTATTTTCATTTGTAAAAATATTTCTTCTCATCATTTTTTTTATTTTATTTTATGCAATAATAGTTAAATATTATGTTATTTTAAAAGTTTGTTTTAATTTAATCAAATACTTAATAACTTCGATACTTTTAAGAATTTTTATTTATCAGATTTTTTTATATTTTTAATATATTCTCTAGTTTTTAGTTATACAGCTATTATGTACATTTTTTTTAGTTTAAAACATCTTCTATTTTAACATTGAATCTTTTTATTGTATTTGTTTTTAACTTTTAATTTTTTTTTTGTTATATTTCTAATATTTTTTATTTCTTGAAGTGCCTCAAGAACGTGAAAAAATGAGAATTTTTGAATAAAGCCTTTAACAAATAATAAGAATATTTTTCAAAGATAGCATAACTACATGAGACTTAATTTAAAACTTGTAGATTTAATAGTTTATAAACTTGTTTATTGATTAGATAGAATTAAAGCTTTAGTACTTAAATATTTAACTTTTTTTGATTTATCGAAAATATTGACTAATTTATTTTAATTGAATATTGCTAAATGATTACATTTACTATCTAGCTTGCATTACTAAACCTACAAATACCAATATTAAAGAATTATGATGTATTATAAAATTTAAGTATGATAGTTCTTTTTTTATGGATTAAATATTAGAAGAGACTAATTTAAACTTGAAGTAGAATAGATATTCATGGTCTAAGGAATATACCTTAATTCCTTCTGAAATATTTTACATTACCTTAATAGTTTATCATAAAGTCTTAAAGAAGAAGAAAGAACATGTAAAAATGAAGAAAAAATAGATTAAAATCAGCGAAATTGCTGCATTAAATGGAATTATAAGAATTAGGAATATTAAATTACTATTACTGTAACCCTTTAACACATATTAGGAAAAAATACTAGAAATTTTACAACTTTATATAAGAATACTTAAACTATTAGAAGAAGTTCGATAAAATAAAGGAAAGATAGAATCAGCAAAATCAAAAAGAGAAAACGTTAAATTAAAGTCCCTGTGGATCTTAGCATTCAAATTTTTATTGTGGCTAATTTAGAGACATTTACAAGAAAAAAGATATCAAGTTTTATCTAGGTGGAAGAAAAATTTCAGAATCACATGCATACAAAGGAGAGTTTTATAAAAATTTACTAACTTTTATATTTAGCCTCTAAAGCAATCTAAAGGCGGTTGGGTAAGAAGTTAAAAGATCTCCAAGATCGTCAAATATTTAATTTTTTCTTATCTTGCCAAATCAGGTACTGTATTAGCATTTCAAAATAATAGAGATTATAATGAAAGTAAAGAATCTAGATATATTTCATTTTTGTAACATATATATTGAAACCAGATTGAATGTATTCATAAAAATTAGTCGAACTTCATAAAAAAACCATTTTCTTTGACTAAATTGTAGAAATAAGCTATTGGTTTGTATATTCAACAAGAATAAATAAAAATAGGAAGATTTTAAGTTAAGTAAGGTTTTAGAAAAATCCAAAAGGAGTATAAGAACATTAAGAAAAAAAACTAAAGGATTCAAAATGCTAATAATTAAAGTGAAAGAAATAAATACTTTTGATTAATTTAGCATTGATACAATTATTAAGCTTAATAGAAATCGAAAAGTTTATATATTAAAATTAAAAGAGAACAGAAAGATGTTATAATTATCTATTATTACAAATTTAACTTTTGATAATTAAGTAACACTCTTATTATAGATATAATAAATCTAATTAATACTTTATATTAATTTAGAAGAATTAAAGAGTTAATGTTAGTTAGAAATTACTTTTTTAATTTAATTTAATTTAATTTAAAGTAAAAGTTAAGAGTCTGAAATCAATTGTTAAATGTCGCATTCTAAATGAAAATTGTAATGATTAGTAAAATCACAGTATATAAGGTGAAAAATAGGGTATATTTAGGCAAAAGTTTTACATCTTAGAGTAGATACTCATTGTAGACCATGAATTCAGTTCATTCTTCATTGCTCTTTAAAAGTTAATAGTAATCTAAGAAACCTTGCTAGTTTGAAATCTCGAGTTTAAGGTATTTAAAGGACCTTTCAGAAACTTAGAAAAAATCATCCATCAAATTGTCAATAATCTATTCACTTTCTTGACTAGTTATAAAAAATGCTCTTTACCACATTTAACTTTCAGGTATTTTGCTTTAATTAGAGCATCTTATAATAACTCCTAAGAACCAGTATAAAGTGAAAAACCCGTGAATAGATAAGTTGATTATATTTACAATGGGTACAAGTATTAGTAATGCTATTATTATAAATGAAAAAAAAGTCGCTACTTTTTCTTTTGTTGTAAAATAGCCTTAATTGCACCCTTGACATGCTGTTAAAAAAAGTTGTGCAATTTAATTCATGACGTAGATGTATAAATCAAAAATCCAATAAATGCAAAAGAATCCTGGGATTTTTTTCAACTTTATATTGTCAACCATGTTACAAGGTTAATTATATAAATAGATACAAAAGTTGTACCTTGAAACAGGATTTATACCTATTCTTACTGGTTTGTTCGTTCTTTTGATCATTTTTAGATCTTTCCTTATAATTCTTCCTTGTAAATCGTAATCAGAGCTCTAGCTGATGAATTAACTTTATACAACTTGCCTAGTTTCTACTTATTAGTCTTTTCCCTTTAAATTTTAAATTTTGCTATTTACTTCATTACTGGACAACTATATCTGCTAATAGGTGTGTTATGGTTAGATTGAAAGCATTTAATTTAAAGAATTTTAGATTTGTGCATTATTATTTAAATAATTATTTATTTAGGAATTTTTCTAACTATTTACTTCTATTTATTGCTTACTTTAGTTTTGTGCTTCTATTTATAAAAATGTATTCTATTTCTAATTCTTCTTCTGATCTAACTCCTCTTCATAGTCCTATTCTTAGTTACTTTGCAAATTTTGCTATCCAACGTTCTTTTAGGATTTTAAATTATATACTGAACTCTGAGGAATCTGAATATTTTACTATTCATTTACTTTTCCTTTTTCTTACTTCAACTCTTAATCATTCACCCCCTTCTTCCCATAATTTTTGACTTATTAAGCATTGTCAGTCTAAGTATCAAGTTCCTAGATTTCGAGTTTACTCATCATGATAGTACACAATTATAATAAAATTAGTTAGCCATGCTTTTAAATGAAACTGATAATCTAATAAGATCTATTTAAGTTCTATAAGATTATCTATTTCCCTAGCTTTGTTACCTAATGATATGAATACTAACTGTTTAACTATGTTTAATTATTTTTTCAGCTTATATCATAATTTTATTTCTAGTCATTTAATTTAACTTTTTGACTAGAATTGCATATATCAGAGTTAGTAAAGAAACCTTTATTTTTAATTTTTGTTATATGAGACTGTAGTATTAAGTAAGTGTAAGATCAGGTATCTATCTATAGTTTTTCGTTTTAAGTAGTTTTACATCGTAAAATTGGTGAGTCAAATGATTAAGATAAAGAAGGTCTTTAAGAGTGACTTTCGAAGATAAGCTAAGAGATGCTATTTCTGATTAAAATGGATATAAATTTTTAGATATAAGTAAGATCAATAAATATAGGGTAGATTTACTAAACTCAGTGGTATATAAAAGTTAAGTTTGATTAATAGAAGACAAACATGATAAATCATGATAAACTAAGAAACTGAGAAATGCAGTCTTTCTTGACAAAATTAGCATATAAATGCGACTTTACATGTATTAGAGCTTTATTTAAATTAATATAATTTGAAAATAAGCAGAGATTACCCTTATGTTTGGTACTAGATCAGTCTAAATATTTTATAATGTTCTTATTATTTTTAAAGACTTCAATCTATATACTTAAAATTATTTATAATAAGCTTATAAAAGCTTTTTTAGGCTTAAACTTAGAGATAACCTCAAGGTTATTATGCTAAAGTTTTTTGGCTTAAACTTATTTTAAGATAATATATCTCTCTCTTTATGATATTTTTCTACGAAATTTTAAGCATTGAAACTACAAGATTCTTTAAGTTCAACTTTTCCAGTTATTTTTTCGCTCTGTTATAAATCTTAAGATTTTCAACTTGATAGCTGCATTTATTAACATTTTAAATCCCCTTTATGATACTTATAAAATATAGTGAGTAAGAAACATGAAAAGAAGCTAAAAGAATTTTACAGAGATAAAGAAAGTGTCATAACTATTTTAAGTGGAAGCAGATAAGGTATTTCCATCAAGCATAAGTTAAGAATAATTAAAAGTAGTTTCTGTAATTAATACCTAGGTAATAGCTAATAGAGTATTAATTTAGCTTAGAGTATTAAAAGTAAAAGTTCTATAGATAGTCAGATTATCTAATACTTACTTAATTACAAAAGGCTGAAGGTAAATTATGCTTTTATCATTTAAAGAATAAATATATTTATTAGTATTTAATAGATTAAAAAGGAAGTTAAACTCAGAAATTTCTATTAAGACTCTTATGCCCTTTATGAGAAATATCATGTAAATTTAAGAATGATAGAGAGAGACAATGAAAGTGAAATTTTTTTAATTTAATTAGAAAAGAGAGAAAGCAAATCTGACAAAGAGAAAATAAATGTTAGAATATTAGAAAGTATAATCTGATTATCAGAGAAGATATTAGAAAAATAAAAACAGTAGGACAGAGTAAACGAAATTAAGTTAACTATATTGCTAAAAAGGGAAAATAGTTAAGGAGTTATATAAGCTAACTGATTGCTAATTCTTTATTGCTACTTCTTAAATTTTTACTCCCAGATGATTAGATATTTTCTTCATTTTGTCTGTTTCAAAATTTATTGCAGATTTCAAGAGGTAACTAAGAAGTAATTTCTCATTTCTTTCCTTTACTAAAATTTATTTTTCATCCGGTTTTAATACCTATAATCATATTATCTTGATTTTTAAAATGATACCTTAGTTGCTGATATTTCAGCGTTCTCCTTTTTTAATTAAAATCTGTTTATGAATATAAATAAAATTAAAATTGTTTATCATACCATCTTAATGCACTGATTTTAAACTTTATCTTCCATCAAATAAAGTTTAGTCTCATATCCAATACTTTTATATCCTAATGGTACTTCTTACTATATTATTTATTCCCCTTCTGTTTTAACGACATATAAGTGTGAGATAATTTATTATTTAATTTGTTCTTAAAAAAGAATTTACTTTTTTCTTTGAGGAAATTCAACTTAAGCCATCTTAATGCTATATAATTCCTAGAATTTATCCTTGAATTGTCTTGGATTAATGAATGGTACAGGATAGCAATCTATTTCTTTCAGTATCCTTTTTTTTTGGATTATCTCAGTATAGTTCTGCAGTTTATAAATTATAATCATAAGCTTTACCTATGCATGCTGTTATGTTTTTAATATCTAGTGCTCAAATTTTTTTATTTCTATCGAAACGAAATTCTTAAAAAATGGTTTACCTATTTATACGTTCTTTTCATAAATAAAATAACATCCAGCTTTATATCGAAACTCTAGATATTAATCCAATCTCAGTTAAAAATATATCATCAAGTATCATGAAAAAGTGCTAATGCTATATTACTTATTTATAATCAGGTTAAGAATTTTTAGCCTCTAACTTATTTAATATCAAATTTGCTTCTCGATAAGACTTTCCATTCAAGTAAGAAACTTCTAACTCCATATAAAATAAAGGAAATTAAATTAACTTTTAGTAGTTTCAGTTACAATATATAATAAATTATATAGTAGCATTTTTACCTCCAACAAAAGCATTTTAGGTAACTTTTTTCATTTTAAGTCAGCTTAGGAATAATATGTTTATCGTAAAAATAGAACTGAAAACCTTTAAATTGAAAATATACAGGAGAGTTTGTTAGAAAGTACGATTAAAACCAAATTCAGAAATTTTAGATTGATCAAAAGAAATAAATCTTACAAGAGGTCTTCCCTTATTACTATGAATAAACAGTTAGCAATCAAATAGCTTATTAATTATATTCATTTAATAATGATAATTATAAGATCATATGGTCAATTACTTTCTTTGGTTTTATCTGGAGATTAATCATTATTGTATGATGCATCTTCTATAATTTTAAGAAGGTAAGCTAATTTCTAGTGCTTATCAATCTATTTAAATATTTGTCTATAATAGGACTTAATTATTTTCAAATAAGGATCATTGTCATTATTAGAAGCTTTATAGCTCTACTAAAAATTTCATAGAAATCTTATAGAAAATGGATTTATGGCTTGTGGTTAATGAAACTGCTTTCTTTTATATAATTACTTTACTAAGTATTTAAATTTTAATCTATAGAGTAAAGCATATAAAAGAAAGGACTAATGTATTTATATCTGGAATAGCAACATTTTACTTTAAATTTAAGGTTTCCTCAAAGATAGTTTTATTAACTAGCAATTTATAAAATTTTAATTAGATAATAAATTAACTAACTAAGTATATAATCTAGTATAGCAATCAAATGATACATATATTTAACAGATTAACTAAAGTCTCTTATTAAATTATATCAATTATGAGTAATTCAATTTTAGAGAATTATGATATATCACAAACTTTTAGCATGCTAGTACTACTTTCATAGTAAAGTAGCTTATAGATTAAATAATAATATTAGTAATTTATCAAATGGTTCTATCTTATAATTTTCGTAAGAATAATAAATAATTTATAAAAGGATTAATGCACTCCCAATAATTTATCTTACTGTATATACAGTTAAATTTTATATACCTTTGCAACAGAAAAGAGCTAAGTTTTTGCATAGGATTATTAATATTTATTATAATATAAGCTTTTTACCTAGTATTTATATACTCTAGTGATAATCTATAACTCAAGCTATGAAAAAAAATTGATATGGTATCTCGTATTATGAAATTCTATTTTTGGTTGAACTTTAAGATGAATATTAGTAGATAAACTTCCTATTTTCATCTAATAAGCTATTTAAGTATTTAACTTAAAATTTTCAAATAATTTAGCATATTATGAAAGCTTTATACTTAAATACCTTAAAACTTTTTAATCTTCTTTTAAAGAATTTTAGCTAATAAGAACTAGGATAAACTTAGCGCTATACAAATTATAGTCACTATATTACGTCTAGATGCAAACATCAGACATTATTTTATTTTTCTAGCTAATTAAATTAGCTCTTATATACCTTTCTTTCTCATCAATCGAAAGTATATGTATAGAAGATACTAAATATGTATAACTATAGCAATTAATATTAAGTTATCAAACTAGTTTAATAAAGATTCTACTCAAGTTTAGCCTTCATTTCTATATTATTTATTATATTGATTTAGTAAAATTTAGATTCTATTGTCATAATTAGCTCCAACCTTAATTGGAAAAGCTAATATTTTTGAATGCTATTTATAATTTATTAAAGTACTTTAAATTTTATTAGTTATATCATAGCCTTTGTTTTAAAAGAGGTTATTTAAAAGAAGGTATATATTTAAGACTTAAGAACTCCATTCAATATCTAGTTACTAGAAGTGTCAATCTAGTTTATTTGTCATTTAATAGCAATACTTAATCGTTTAACTAGCTCTGGTTTAACCTTTTCATTGTATTTTAACTTTATAGTTAATAAATAGTCTCAAATAGATATTTACAATAATCATATTCGTAGATTAAACTGAAAATTTTAAACTATTTAACTTATGAGCTTTACAAATTTGCTAGTCTACTGTATTTTAAAGCTAACTTGTATATCTGTATAATAGAGTACTTTAGTTTTATTTTAAAAGAGTAAATAAAGTTATATAGTAAGTTAATAATTTCAGAATATTAGATTATCTTTAATGTAAATAACTTTATTACTAAACTTATTTATTTGGTTGAGTTCTATTTATGATATAAATATAGCTTCCTATTTGTATATAATCTTACTTATATATTGTACTTTGTAGTGCTGTTAGTAATCACTATAAAATATTCCAAGTAAGTATTTCTAAACATAGAGCTTTTAATTAAATTACTATTTATCATTAAAACTTACCAATAAAAAGTGAAAATCCTGCCAGAATTTTTATGCGCTTAATAAATTTAATTTGCAGGTTTTTATTTAAATAATTAAGGAAAAATTACTTTCAATTATAATAGTTTAAAGATTTATTATTCATATTAGTAAAAAGAATATTAGAAGTAATAATAAATTTATGCTTAATTTAACCTAGATTAATGATATTATTATTTTTATCGTTTTATTTTAATTAACTTTTTTCTTTATGTATAAAGTCAGATACTTCTGCCTAATTTTAAGTGTTATATTTATAAATCTTATTAAATTTCTCTCTCTTTTTAGATATTTTTTGTTATTAAAGTGATATGTGATTCTATTTATTTTACTGGGTTATTTTTTATAATAGTTTCAAAATGTTGTTTTTATCCTTATAGCTTATGTATTGAAAATATATCTTTTTCTATTAAAAAATCCTTTAATTATGGCTTTTCTAATTTTTAATATTTCTACCTTCACTTTACTAATATCCGTTTTTAAGCTTTACTTGAATCTATCTATTCAAATAGAAAAATTTTATATTAGTTAGGTTAGTAATTTTAAAAAATAGCTTTAGATGAAATAGACTCTTTTTTAAAGTCAAATTATAAGCAAGAAAAACTAACTAATGAAGTACTAAGCTATCCTTTAGTTAAAGAGAAGATGCTTTCAAGATTAATAGATGTAAAGGCCAATTTTTTAAACTATCAACTCTTTTTAACTTTCAATTTTTTTAATCCACTAAACTAAATTTTTTACTTATAGTTGCCTATTAATCTTGTAAATTCAATATTACAATATGAAATCTAAAGATGACTTATGTTTTAATCCAAAATACCTTTATAATTCTCAACTTAACTTGCTTTAGTTAAAGTAATAATTGCAAGTATTAACTTACGTTTGCAATATAAAATAGCTTATTATTATAATAGATTCTATATTATAATCTAATAGCTTATTTTTATTAGAATTAAATCTACTATTCATTTAAAAATGGATGTCTAAAGTTCTTTTATTTGGTTTTATTTTTACAATATATTTTAACAACTTGATTTTATATTTTGGATACTGAAGTTAGTATCTTTTAACTAACTAATAAAAGAATATAATTAAGAAAATGATTTTCTTTATTTGTATTTATTAAACTTACTAATATTACTCTAATTAAGCAAGGTAATTGTGAAAGTTACTCAGAAAATTGAGTTATATACTTTTAAAAAACTTTAGAGTATGCTACTTTTATCAACTGTTCTAAATTATCAAGGTTGTATTTAGTTCTTCTATTAAGCATTGATAAAAGCCATTTATTTTATAGTTATGGTAGCCAAGAATGGACATATATCTTTAATAGCAATTATACTACTAATTTTATTTTAGTTTTATTTGTTAGTTTAATTGCTCTTTGCATAGTACTGAGAGTTTAAATACATGAATATTCATAGGAAATAAAATATTTAAGTGAAATTATTTTAATTTTGATAGCTTATTTGCTTATTAATATACTTCAACTTAGTACTTTTTATCACTTTACTCGCTTTCATCATGATATCAATAAAATTGATAAAAGCTAATTAAATTAAGAATCAAATTACTAGAAAAATGTTTAGGATACTTTTAAATCTAATGAACTACATAATCATTTAATAAATATTTACCTTCTTTCTTTAAATTTTGGATCTAACATTGTAAATTATATGTCATTTAGTATCTCCTTTCGTTTTAAAGGATACTCATATCTATAAAATTATTATTTTATGTGTCCTAATAAAAATTTAAGACATTTAATTTGCTTATTCCTATTATAAAGGCTTCATTAAATTAATCCATATGGAAATTCTTCTTTCTAATTATCTTTTATAACTCAAAAATTCTAATTTCAAACTAAACTTATTGTTCATATCTCCTTACTAGCTTTTATAGTTCTTATAGTCTTATTTTATTACTAAGTTACTAGGCAAATAACATCTCATCACAATTTTAAATTAAGTTTAATAGATTATATTTTATTAGCATTAATTAGAATAAACCGAAGCTTAAAAATGTATTGATATAAATGCTTTTTAAGCATCATAAGCCTAAGAAATAGACATACTAATAGGTTAAGTTATTTAATTAATTAATAAGAAATATTAAAAATAGTATTTATAATCTTAATTCAAAGTAATCAGCTTTTAGTATATAATAAATATTAGTTTCATTAAGATAGTAAAAAGTTAATGCGAGACTGTGATTTAGTTAAGAGATTTTTAGGAAAGAAGATAAAATTAAAAAGTTATTAAGTTAATTTAAACTTACTCTAGCAGAAAAATGAAAGATGCTCAATAGATCAAAATAATTTTTAAATGCTAAGATGAAAATTATTTATAAAACAGCTTATATAGTACTTGAAACTTATTGTAATTCACTTAATATAGATCTACTTATATTAAAAGTATTGTTCTTATTATAAAACTGAAACTGAATATGGAAGAAGAATTAAATTCTAGCGAAATGATGAGAAAATATATTTAAACTAAATTTAGGAGAAGAAAGTTAATAATAAGAGAGTATGTAAGTAGAGTCTAAAGAATGAAATATAAATTAATTTCGTTTGTATACTGAATATATCCTTGGAATGCTGTTTTAAAAAACTATCCAATTATTTGCAAAATGTAGATGTACAAGTCAAAAGCCCAATAAATGCAAAAGAATCCTGCACTTTTTAAAGAATATTTCATCAACTCTATTAAAAGATTAGTTATATAAATAGATTTAAAAATTGATACTTGAAATAGGATTTTTGCCTATTCTTCCCGGCTTTCAAATTCTATTGTGCCTATTCTTTTGATCATTTTTAAATCCTCTTTTATAATTCTTTCTTGTACAGCACATTCTTAGTTCTTATAATTAAATTCTCCTTAAGCTATTCGACTAGCTTCTATGTAAAGGTCTTACCCTTTTACAACTTACAATTAGTCGTTTTATTATCTAATGGATATCTTCATCTGCTAATAATTTTGTTATGGTAAGCTGAAAGTATTTGATTCTAAAGATTTTAGATTTTGATATTACTATTTTATAAATAAGGATTTAGAAGTTTCCTTAATCATTTATGATAAAACAAAAAAAATTAGAAAAAAGACTAGAAAAAGAAAGTATCTATGAATCTTAAGGAGTTGGTTTTGTTATATTCGAAAATATGGTTAAGCAAGCATGTTTACATTTCATATGATGGTAGAAAAAATGATATTTGGGCAATATACCGAAGTAAAAAATTTATTTACGAGTTCGAAGTAAGGGTTCTATCTAGAAAATATTTACTTAACTAGTTCAAGAAGAAAGTTTTCAATCTGATTTTGATTTAATATAAAATCGAAAAATAAGTTTTGAATATGGAAATTCAAAGTGATTGTGTATTAATAAATATGTTAATAAATAAATTTTTAATAATTTCTGCTTTTACATTTTCGGCGCTAAAACTAGCCAATAATCTTCCTGTCTATTTGAAAGCATCCAAATTTAAACAAAATTATCTTTCTTCTTTGCCACTGATAGATTCTCTCGATTTTCTTGATACTTCTCTTTTATAAATTTTGTTGGTTAATTTTTGATTTTTTAGTTTATTTCCAAAAATTATTAAAGAATAGGCTAAAAGCGAGGATAAACAGAGCTTCAGACACATAGAAATTCCTTAAATTTCACTGATAACTTTTCAAATCGAACTGATTATTATTTTAATATTCCTTAAGAATTTTTACCTCCAGATGAACATATATTTTCTTATCTTTATCTGTCATAAAGCTTAACTGCAAAATTATAAAGGTAGCTAAGAAATAAATTCTCATTTTCCTTTATTCAAATCTAATTCTTCTATACCCTCTAATTGAATCCTACTATTGCGTATAAACATCCTTTTGTTACTGCTATTCCAGAATTCCCTTTCGTTTAATTAAATCTAGTTATAAGCAAGTACTATTCTAATTTACTTATTATAATTTCTTAATGCATTTATATTAAAAATTTCCTCCTACAACGTAAAGTTTAGTCTAATAGTCAATATTTCTATAGCATCATGGGAATTCTTACTATATTTACATTAACCAATATTCCTATTTTTTCAATATCATAAAAGTGTAGATCTATCTTATTAATTGTGAAATAATGGATAAATTTTTTTATTTATCGGTCGCATTTGTTAAGTGTTTTTTCCCTTTGCTAAACTTCCATTATCCTTAGTGTTTTTGTATTAATTTTATATCTCATTTTCCTTTACATCATGTTATTAGTTTAATCCTATTCCAAATCTTTCTAGCAGCCAAAATTATCTAATATCATTTTTTTATAATCTCAATGAAAACCTTTATAATCTTAACATCTCAAACTTTCTCACTTTCTTAATTTCTTCTAAAGACTCTAATTAAAATATTACCCGAGTATACCTATTTTAATGTCATTTTCTTCTCCTTAAGTAGATTTAGTTACTAGTCTAAGCTTTAAATCTAAAATTGTATCTCTTTTTTCCTTTTAAATGACTCTGATTAAACTAGTTACTCTGACGAAAACCTTTTTCATTAAAATTTGTAAATAAAAGAATTTTTTTACATCTATAACTACAAGAATTGCTTCCTTCAATTATAGACATTAGTAAATGCTTTTAATGCTTTTTAATTATAATCTTGGTCTCGTCAATTTTCAATTAGTCTTGTTATAATATCATCTTTTATTTAAAGCCTTTTTCATACTATATCGAAAAATTATTGATAGAATGATTGCTTATCTTTCCATCATTTAATTTGCTAGTTCCTCTAGCTTTCGCTTTTATGCTTTCACGTTTTCGAGCAATAATCATATTTAATAATGCTGATACTTCTTGAGAATCTCTTCGTTTATTTACAATTTTCTAGGATTAACTTTAGAGATACGATTACACTGGAGTAAGAGACACTGAAATTGCTTTTCTTTAAGATGTTCTTCTTAAAAACGGATAGAGAAAATGAAATACTCAGTGCTACAAGGAAGTAAGAGAGGGATTAAAGTCAAACAAATGATTGCAAAAAAAATAGTTAGCAAGGAAGAAAAAGAGCTACCTGTCTGGTAACGTTTCAGTGTGAAAAGTTGTTTTGAGTCCTTTTAAGAAGTTAAACGAATAAAATTGTTAAGCAAGTTTGGTCAAAAAGTAAAAGAAATAAATTGAACTTCTGGAAAGTTGTTTAAAAGAAGTAAATAAACTTAATTCTAAACATATAATAGACATCAGTTACACATTTAGTATAGCTAATAAATTACTTGCTGATTAGAATATACGAAAGGAAAAGACACTCTACGAAATAGTGGAAAATCAGTTAAAGATTACATTTAAGCTACAAGATACCTAAGTTGTTTTTAAGTGCATAATACCTGTATAAAAAAATTACTGAGTTAGGAAATAAGAAAAAACTAATAAGTAAAAAGGTAGAAAATTATTATAATATGATATTAAAAGATATAAAAATGGTGAGGTTTTAATTAAAGGCGCTAATAAATTAAAGATTGCTTTCACATTTTTACTTCACAAAACGAACAAATTTAGTAATAAAAAAATGAACTAATTAAACTTACTTTCAAGATATAAAAGAGAAAAGATCATATTTACAAGTATGATAGGTAAATTTAAATAAAGAGCTAAATATTTATAATATAAGGGCTGCTTAGCATAGTGGTATTGCGTTTGATTCGTAATCAAAAGGTCGAGGGTTCAATCCCCTCAGTAGCCTCTTTTTAATTTATTTATTAACAAAGAAAAAATCCTTTAATAAGAGATTTATTTAAACATGTCATAGAAAATAATCTATCAGCATTTTATTGAAAACAAGAAACTTGCTACCATATAGTTTTTCATTGTCACTAATATTTTATTAAGGACCATGATCACTAAAATTTGCTGTCTAAGTTCTAAAGTAAAAAAACAAACATAAGTTAAAAAATCAAAATCAAATCGGCGAAAAGCAATACTCTCAAAGACATCAATCAGAAAGTTATAAGAAACAAAAAAATAAAGAGAAAAAATAAGATTGAAGCTATAAAATTTGCTAAGCTAACAAGTTAAATAATATATATCATTTAAAAGCTACTTCCATAGATATAGCTAGCTAAGAAATTCAGTGTAGCTATAGGTACTCTAACTATCACAGATGATTAAAGTTAAAAGGTTAATTAAAAAGCACGGAAATATGTTTAGCTTAGCCTAAAGATTCTTAAAATATCGAAGTATATGTTTATGACTCTAAGCACTAAATTAATAATTTTAAAATAGAAGGAAACAATCTAAGGAGGTATCTAGGCAGAAGGTAAGCATCAAATTCTAGATTAGCTTTAAAATCGGTGAGTCTTCACTTATAAAAACATAAAAACTAGAGTAGCTAAATTGCGAACTGGTTATAAGTATAGATAGGTTTGAGAGATATATAAATACCAGACTCAACTAACAAGATAATTTTTAATTATTTTGGTTATAATATAAACATAATCTAGAGTATAAGAGAAGGCTAGTGGTATTTATAAGAAATTTTATGGCTTTAAAATTTCTTGTATTTAGGATTAAAAAAAGAAGAGTTAAGGACAATTTATTGACTTCTGTCCTAACCTTAATAAAATAGAATAAGGTAAAAAATTTAATTTTTAGAAGTAAAAAAGTCCAAAATATACTAAATTGAAAATTAAAACTTTGCTTAGAAGGATATAAGCTTATATCTTATAAAAATAATAAGGTAGATTAATTACAATATGAGGGTGTAAAATGTTTGGGTTACTAAATTAGCCAAGATAATCCAAAAGGAAAATTTTGAAGTTAGAATCTGGGAGTAGTTCGGATTTCTCGCCTATATCATAAGATATAGACAAGAAGATAGTCAGAGTAAGTTGGCTATCTTCTCGAAAGACTCGCGGCAAGAGAGTTGAGAGGTGATAAAAACTTCTAAGTCTTTAGACTTAAGTTTTAATTTTTTAAAAAAGAGATAAAGCTTAAGATTATAAAATAATATTTATTTTTCTTCATTTATAAGTACTAATAAATAGGTATTTTAAATTAATATAAATGATGCCTTTGTTATGCTATAAGTTTAGGTAATTTATCTTGATTATTTTAAATTTAATAATCTTTAAATTTATTTAAGGCTAGAAAGGCTATATTCTTTTTAAGAAAAAATAGAAATTGTTATTAATTAATTATGCAGAAGATATTCTAATTTATTTCTTTAAACTGATAAATTAACTTTTCTTCAAGTATTTAAAGAGAATTTAATTAAAGTTTAAACATCAAAATCTAGTGATATTTAGAATTAGCCTTTTACTTATGGAATCTTCTTTCTTAAATATTATTCCATCAACTTAGTCTTTAACTAATTTTAGGTTTTTATTTTTATTATAAAAAATAGTCTGCAAATAATTATTTGATTTGTTTCCTTTCTTTTCTCCATTACATTTTGAAATAGTTAACTTCTATTTTAATATATAGCTCTGATTTATAATTTTAATTTCTTTAATTTTTTCATTCTTCATCTTGTCTTTAACTTCCAAATAGTTAAGATATTCTACTCACTTTTGAATGCTTAATCATCACTTGAAAAGCTTAAAACTCTTTATTTTTATCCTGCTGTTTTTTCTAGTTTCACATTTAAGGATTTTGCTTATCATTTTAAGAAATTATAACTTTACCTAATTTTCGGTATTTAATTCTCTTTATTTTATGTTTGCTCTTATTTTTCCTTTTAAATCGCTATTGTAACTTTTATCCAGTTCTATTTATGATTTTCTTTACCTTTTTCTGATTATCTGATTTTAGAGATTATACTTTTAATCAATTTTCATAGAGTTCTTTGGAAAACTGTACTTAAAGCCAATAATTCTTTATATTGTAGGGACTTTCATGTACTCCCCTTCTAAATTGGTTATCATTTATTAACTTTTTTCGGTTCAAACATTTCGGTTTTAATTTCTGATTCTTAAAGAATTTTTTTTTTTGATTTACGAAGAAATTTTAGAGAATTAATCTGAAGGAGATCTTACTAAGGCTACCTTATTAAGCATCAATGCAAATCTAAAAAATCTAGAGAACTTGGTTGAAGATATTTATATTACGCACTTAGTTTCAAGTAAGTTCTACTCACAGATGTGAGATTGAAAAATATTGAATTAGGGAACTTAAACTTTTTTAAGGTTTAGAAAAAAATTCAGCTTCTGACTTTTTACATCTAAAACAGAAAAAATGTGTTAAAATAAACAACAAAAATCAAAATAAATAATGAAAAAATTAGATTTGCTTTGCTATAATTTTATATCTGGCTTAGAGTTTTAAATTATAGAAATGCTTGAGTGATTTAATTTATATTGGAGTCAATTTATTTAAATTCTAAGTTTGGATTTAAAATTAAGATATCTAATTTATTAGAGAAACTAATATTCGAATATATATTCAGACTAATTTTGCATATTATGGTACTCGTAAAGATTTGTCTTACCTTCCATGCAGGACCGATATACAACATTTAAATAATAGTTTCCATAATAAAAAAGTAAGCAAGTGAAACAAAATAAAAGTATTAAACAGCAAAATCAAGTTGCTGTTAGCTTAAGTTCAACTTAATCAATACTTTTGCCTAGTTTCTAGTTTAGATATAAGCAGGAAGAAAGCAGCAAATCTCTTAGACTATTGACTATGCTCAAAGAAGGTTTGAAGAGCTAGATCCTGATAAGAACTTTATCTTATAAAGATAATTATTTAGATAAATAAAAGAAAATTACAGATATTAATATTAAAAAATTTAAATTTCATCCCTTTTAAGTGCAAAACTAGAGTGAAAATAGCTTATAAACAGAAATCCTTCAATAGTTGAATATAAGTATCTTAACGCTAGGGCAAGTTATACCAAATCTATTTTCCATGAAATAAATTAATAGACTAGCATAGTAAAAAACTTTAGAGCAAACTTAGCTTAAGGTAAAAAATTTAAATGTTTAGCTTAGCGAAGAGAAAGTTAAGATATAGCAAATAAAATTGCAAAAAGAAGAATCATATTGAATAGCATAAAAGAATACATAAAGCAACTATAAATTATCAAGACTAAATAGATAAAGAAAAGCTGAAAAGTAGAAAAAAGCTAGATAAAGCATACTAATGATGAATTTAACTCTTGAAAGCATTAAAGATAATTTAACGAAATTCATAGCTACTCTATAAAACGTAAAGCTCTTATATCATTTTTGTATTTAAAAACTCTTAAATTTTATTATTATCTATATCACTAGAAAGTTAAAAGGCATATAGCGATGATACAATCCTATTTTAAGAACTATCTATTTAGTTTAATTTTATAATACAAACTGATTTAATTAAATAATACACATACTTAAAGTCTATTAAATGAGCTTCTTAATTAATAAACTAGTATATTATGTTCAATCACTAAGAATTCACACTACTAGTCTTTCTATTTTCATTATTATATTCTAAAAGAGCTACTTATTAATCTGGCTCAAATGCAAATTTACTAAGCTAATATTTACTAATGAGCAAATAATGAAATCTTATGTTCTACAAGCATTTTGGTAACTTAAATGCTAAATAATATAAACAAAAGCGAATGAAAATAAAAGCTATTAAACTATATATCTGATTATTCAATTATCAAACATCTGGCAAGACAAATCACAGTTCTATTACCAACTACACTTTATATCTCAAAATTATTGTTTCTAAGAAGTGCTTAGAAGACATTAAAATGGATAAATTAAACATTTAATGTAAGAAAATATTAAAGATACTTATATATCCTAAATATGCATATCACTATCTAGCAAAGAATATTAGTTAATTAGGAAATAATTGAATCATATTAAGTTAGATTTAATAGATAAAATAAACTAAATAAGGTAATTTAAATTCCAGTGAAATACTGCTAGCTATTAATTAAAATCTATCCTATTTTATTAGAGTAAAATTCTATTCATTAAGTTACTTTAAACTTAATATATTATGTAGCTTTTCCTTATTTCAATAGTACTAGCCTCACTCTTTTTTATAATCGACTCTAAAGGTGATGTTAAAACTGCTTAAAAAGGTATCGATCTTTCAAAATAGCATTAAGGGTTAGTAGAAATAAAAGAATAAGGTACTATAAGAATTTTATGAGACTTAAATGGAGAAATTAAATATTCTACTAATGAAACTGATATCTTTCTTAAAAGGGAAATCATTTCTGCTTTAGATAAATATATTAGATAGCTGGTAAAGGTTAGAAATTAATACTCTTTCTTTAACTTAGAGAATCTAGCAGGAACAAAGTGTTGGCAATTTATCATACCTAAAAAGTTTTAAGAAGGAGAATGGCCTTATGATTTGATTATACTTGTATATAGTGAATATAACAAGAAAAACACTTGAAAGATTCAAGTAGGAACTTGTGTTTACGATATTTCTAAAGGTAGACCTATTTTAGGATATTTGTGAATTAACAAATTCTGATTTAATGAACTTAACTTCTAATAAATATTCAATAATATACTTCAAGAGATTATACATGTACTAGGCTTTCATCAAGTATATTATAATGCTTATATTAATCCACTGACTAATTAGAAGTATGATAAAGTCATCTAAAATGCTATTGTAAGAGGAAATAATGTTACTTAAATGCTGTTACCTACTGTAACTGAAGCTGCTAGAAGGTAGTTTAATTGTCCCACAATGTTTATGGAATTAGAAGACTGAGGAGAATTTGGATTGTGGCATTGAGAATAAAGATTAGTGTTTAACGAGTTGATGGTACTAAATCCTTAACCTGATTATAAGCTAAGTAATATAACACTAGCACTTCTATATGATACTGGGTGATACATTCCTAACTGAGATATGGCTTAATTTCTAGAATTTGGATATAAAGCTGGATGTGACTTCATTTATAAAAAATGTGCAGAAAATGGTAAACCTAGTTTTGAGGAATTTTGTGAAGAAAGCGAGGAAATGATTTGTTCGTCTAATGAAAAAGGTATATCTATTTGTAATACTAATATTTATGGTTATTAGTTAAATTTATCTGAGCAATACTGAGATAATCCAATGAAGGGAGGATTAATAGAAGAAGCAGATTACTGTCCTATAGCAATTGAATATTCAGATAGACAGTGCTAGATATCAAGTTCTTAGTATTATGTTGATTTATAAGAGTATGGAGAAACACTTGGAACAAACTCAAGATGCTATAAAGGAAAAATAGATGGAATTTTAGATGCTTTTTGTTTTCAAACTTAGTGTGATGAAAACAACATTGTTATATTAACTCTTTTAAATGGAGCTAAAGTTTAATGTCCTTAAGGAGAAACAATAAATCATCCTACTAGAGAAAATACTTAAATAAAATGTCCTTCTAGATCAGAACTTATATGCGAATCAGTTAAAAAAGAAGCTTAATGTTCCAATAAATGTTAAAACTGCTCTGCAGATGGAAAAGTATGCTTCAAGTGCCAAGCTGGATATTATATATAAGATAACTTATGCAGTACATGTGAAAATAAATTCAATTATAATGGAGAATGCTTTGATGTATGTCCTTTTGAAGCTCCATATATAGTAAAATATTACAAAAATGAGAGTTGCCAATACTCATCTTAAAAGATATGCTATGAGGAATGTCCAGAAGGTACATTTTTATACAAAAATGAATGTATAGATAATTGTCCTCTATAATATTAAAACACTTAAGAAAATATATGTAACTATACTACTTAATCATGCTTATTTAATTCTCTAGATCTATGTTCATAAGTAGATACACTTTGTTGAGATAAAAATGGAAATGTAACATATCCTTATGCATATAATTGCATTGCTGCCATCTGAAATTATTGTTGCCAATGTGATTAAGAATGTGGTGAGTTTAAATAAGATAACTAAGATAGATTTAATAAAGATATCTGCAAATTTGGACAAAATAATGACTATTAGATTCTTAAAGGCTTTTGAAGTAATCCCTCCTTATACTATTTTTTTGGTATTATTTTTATCTTTTTAACTATGTTTGTTGTACATAGAACTATCAGAAATCGTAGATAGCGTTAAGTTAGGGAATAAGATATTTAAGTAAATGTATAAATTAACTAGAAAATAAATCTATATGCTGGATATTCTTTTATTACAATTATCTTTCTACGAAAACATTTTAGAATCAACTGAATGATTTTATTTATGATACTACTTAAAGATATTCTTTACACTTTAGTATGCTTTATTATCAACCTTGAAGTATCATTATAAAATCCTAAAGAATAATCAAGAAAGAAAGACCTAACAACACCTATAATAATATGTCTCATAGTTTAAGCTTTAAATATATTACTTACTATCTTGCTCATTAGACTTAAAGCTAAAATTATTATTTCAGTCATTTTTTTTTCTCTTTTCTGCTTTGCTTTATTTTTAATGGACTAGATGATTTAATAAAACAAGCAGCTTCTTCTCATAACATAATATATACTAGTTAACATCTTTCTATTTATATTATAGCATATCTTTGCTTATATTTTAGATAAATATTATTAATTTTTATCATTTCATCATCCTTAAGAATTATAAAACGATGAAAGGAATATTATAACAGCAGAAAACAAGTAAGTTAGGGATAGATTTATCATTGAGAGTAAAGATATACAACCAGAGGAAAAATAAGAGGACAAGACAGGAAATATTTAGATTTTTAAGAATTAATAAAATAACTTTATATAAACAGCTTCTATCTATATACTTAAACTATATATAGTAACTATGCTCTAGTTAATATATCTAATAAATTATCATTAATATTTTATATTATTAAGTAAGCTTATTAGCTAAATAATGTAGATTGTTAAAAATACTTAAAAAATTATTAGGAAAATTACATAGAAATATAAGCTTAATGGTTTAGGTAATGAAGCAGAGAAATTTGGATATTTTATTATGAAAAAAATATAAAAATTAGGTGTAAAATGATAATTGAATTAAACTAAAGAAGAATTAAGCTAATTAGACTATTTAATTAAGTGAGTTATATGAAAAAAAACTAAGATTATAGAGTGCTTAGCTTCTTAATGCCCGTAGTTCTTTAATAATTTTTTTAAAGTTTAAAAAAATTATTTGCCAAAATCTTCAACAAGACTAGCATTTTTTTGTGAGTATTGTCTTCTATAAAGTCTTTATTGAAATACTACCCTAAGAGGCCTTAGTATCTGGCATCTTTTAACATTAATGCTACTTGATACCACTTCCGTTTTGTTTCCTCTTGACTCCTACCAAGATTCTTGTTTGGTTCTTCGCTCATGGGGTACTTTCTGGTAACTGAGTTTGAGTAAATCTCAGTTGGAGGATTGCTCCTTCCTATTTAAAATAAATAATAATATAAATAAATAAATTTGATTATAGAGCGCGTAGCACTCTCGTTGGTGCGCAGCTCTTTAAAAAAATGTTTCATACTGACAAGAATGTTTGTTATTGATAAAATTATCAGATACTGATAAACCTTGTTCAATACTGGTATAATTATTCAGTACTGATAAAAATGTTCAATACTGATATAATTTTAGAATACTCGTAATCTTTAATACTTGATTGGAGGTGCAAAGACATGGCAGGATGATTGCATCACCAAAGAGAGGATGCAAATTATGGGTACTTAAATGATGAAGGATATGTTCCAGAATTAAATCCAAATCAGTTCTAAGAATCTTATGTCACCTAACCAAAGCAGAGGACGACATAAAGTCGATTATGGGTACTTAATTTCCCCAACCTCTGATGAAGATGACCTTGTTGTTCACCTTCGAACAACTATGGCAGTTTTAAAATATATTATATATAATAAAATTACAATAGAGATACATCAGATTTTATAATTAAGAATGATTAAGTTAAACCTCTTTTACAAATTAGATTATATTAACACAAATGGTGAGAGATTGAAAAGAAGCATAATTTAATTAGGCAACTTTGATCCAGCATGGCATAGTTTTTATTCTTAGATATTGATAAAGAATCTCCTCTTAGAAAATAGATTGTTTACCTTTTTCTTGTAGATTAAATCGTACGATATGTGATGCAAATTCAGTAGCAATTAAAATAGATAGATAATTATTAGAAGAATATGATTCCTTGATTTTATTCATTTTGGCATGCTATAGAAATACAATACAATTAGCTTCGAACTTACTTCATATTTAAATTTATAATGCTCAAAAAACTATTTACGTTTATGACCCAGATTTCTGATATTGCCTTTCCATTAACAAGACAAAGATTGCTAATTTTAGATATTTTAAAATTTGGAGAAATTAACTTAATATTTGAAGTAAATGTATAGATCATTGGAGACTGTAAAAAATTCTTGAATAAAATTCAAAGAAAATCTAATATTTACATCTTCTAGTCTCTCCATATTAAAAAAGTCATATTAATTTAATTATCTCTATTGATGACAAATCATTACATCTCACAATCTGAAAAATAAAGGTATAGAGTAGATAATCTTGTCTTTATTTTTTAATTTATTGTTCTAATCACTTTTAGACTAAAAGTTGTTATTCATTCTTTTAGCATTGAGTGTTCAAAATCTGATACCGAAATTTTTTTATCTTTAAAAGCTTAAAAAATTAACTCTTTTTAATTCCTCCTTTTTTGTTCTCCCTTTTGGGAGTAAAAAATATTTGAAACTAGTTGCTTGATTAAAATATCTTAATTCAAGCTCTCAAGCCTTTTTATATTTACTTTGATACTTAATTAGATAAGCATAGTTAAATCTCATTCAAATTAGTTCCCTAAAGTTTCTTCTTTAGTTTAATTAAGAAAAATCAAATTGAAATCTTAATCCAAGAATTTAAGGGGCAAAAAAGCTAATAAAGTGCATTCGTTTTAGAAGGTGAGGATATGAAAATCCTATAATTGTAGGATAAGTAAAAGATAATTAAAAAAGATGATAGATTTTAAGAACGGCTTTGCAAAGAGTTCTAGTATAATAAATCTTAATATATATAACCACTAAAATTGGATATGATCATTAATAGATATAGCAAATCATAATTTCAGTTTAATTAAAATAAAATCTAAAGTTAAAAGGAGTGAAATAGGAGCAAACTTAAAATAAATAGAATCAAGTACCGAAAATGAGATAAATTTTAGTGTTTGGAAGCAAATAATTTTCCTTTTATGTGAAAATAGAAAAGCAAACAGGGTATAAAATAAAAATTTTTAAGTTTTTCAAGTGATGATAAACTGTTCAAAGTGGATGAAAATAATTTATTAATTTGGGAGTTAAAAGATAAAATGAAGAATATGAAAACTAAAGAAATAATATGTAAACAAGTTGAGTAATATATGAAAAAAGAAATTCTCAATTAAAAAATAATAGTGAGCAGAAAGAAAGTTAATTTAAGCATTTTATTTGTAAGTAAAATTTAAAAATAAAAATGAAAAACAAAAAGGTTTTAAATTCACTTTTTAAAGCAAAATAATATAATAAGGAAAGAGCTCTAAATTATCTCTAGACTAGCTGCTTAAAATTAACTAAATTTTCAATTTAATTTTCAAAATCAAAGTTAAATCAATTAGTTTAAAGAAATAAATGAGAATATCTTCTGCATAATTAATTAATAACAATTTCTATTTTTTCTTAAAAAGAATATAGCCTTTCTAGCCTTAAATAAATTTAAAGATTATTAAATTTAAAATAATCAAGATAAATTACCTAAACTTATAGCATAACAAAGGCATCATTTATATTAATTTAAAATACCTATTTATTAGTACTTATAAATGAAGAAAAATAAATATTATTTTATAATCTAAAGCTTTATCTCTTTTTTAAAAAATTAAAACTTAAGTCTAAAGACTTAGAAATTTTTATCACCGTTCAACTTTCTTGCCGCGAGTCTTCGAGAAGATAGCCAAATTACTCTGACTATCTTCTTGTCTATATCTTATGATATAGGCGAGAAATCCGAACTACTCCCAGATTCTAACTTCAAAATTTTCCTTTTGGATTATCTTGGCTAATTTAGTATCCCAAACATTTTACACCCTCATATTGTAATTAATCTACCTTATTATTTTTATAAGATATTAGCTTATATCTTTCTAAGCAAAGTTTGAATTTTCAATTTAGTATATTTTGGACTTTTTTACTTCTAAAAATTAAATTTTTTACCTTATTCTATTTTATTAAGGTTAGGACAGAAGTCAATAAATTGTCCTTAACTCTTCTTTTTCTAATCCTAAATACAAGAAATTTTATATCCATAAAATTTCTTACAAATACCACTAGCCTTCTCTTATACTCTAGATTATGTTTATATTCTAACCATAATCATTAAAAATTATCTTGTTAGTTGAGTCTGATATTTATATATCTCTCAAACCTATCTATACTTATAACCAGTCCGCAATTTAGCTACTCTAGTTTTTATGTTTTTATAAGTGAAGACTCTCCGATTTTAAAGCTAATCTAGAATTTGATGCTTACCTTCTGCCTAGATACCTCCTTAGATTGTTTCCTTCTATTTTAAAATTATTAATTTAGTGCTTAGAGTCATAAACATATACTTAGATATTTTAAGAGTCTTTAGGCTAAGCTAAACATATTTCCGTGCTTTTTAATTAACCTTTTAACTTTAGTCATCTGTGATAGTTAGAGTACCTATAGCTACACTGAATTTCTTAGCTAGCTATATCTACGAAAGCAGCTTTTGAATGATATATATTATTTAACTTGTTAGCTTAGCAAATTTTATAGCTTCAATCTTATTTTTTCTCTTTATTTTTTTGTTTCTTATAACTTTCTGATTGATGTCTTTGAGAATATTGCTTTTCACCGATTTGATTTTGATTTTTAACTTATGTTTGTTTTTTACTTTAGAACTTAGACAGCAAATTTTAGTGATCATGGTTCTTAATCAAATATTAGTGACAATGAAAAACTATACGGTAGCAAGTTTCTTGTTTTCAATAAAATGCTGATAGATTATTTTCTATGACATATTTAAATAAATCTCTTATTAAAGGATTTTTTCTTTGTTTATTAATAAATAAAAAAGAGGCTACTGAGGGGATTGAACCCTCGGCCTTTTGATTACGAATCAAACGCAATACCACTATGCTAAGCAGCCCTTATATTATAAATATTTAGCTCTTTATTTAAATTTATCTATCATACTTGTAAATATGATCTTTTCTCTTTTCTGGCTTGAAAGTATAAAACTATCTCGTTTTTAAGAGTATAAACTACTCCCTTAATGCTATATCAATCAATTTTTTTATTAATTTAGTAATCCCTCTATGTTTAACTCCTTCATTTGTAATATCTAAACTCCATTAATTTAATAATTTGAATTTTATGAATCAAATAATTTTAGCTTTGGATTAATAATAAGCTAAATAGCAAATTTTAATTAGTCTGCAATTAATATTTGATTGCAGTTCTAAGCTTAAAGCTCTTGATATGAACTAATATTATTTATATGAGAAAATATATAAGAGTAAAGTTAATTTCAGGCAACTCTTTATAGACTTCTCTTTTCTTTACTTTATTTAAACTTTTTAATAGTTTTCTTTTGTTTTTTTGCAAAATTAAAATATGAATAAAAACCTCTAATTTATTAACACTTTTAAGTTAAAACCTCGCCCAAAATAGAAATATTTGAAAAGTATGGTATGGAAATTATTATGAGTTAGGTTTTTTAATATTTTAAGAGTAGATTGATAAAGGTAAAGCAACTAGTATATCTGCTGCTTCTGTGCTTTTAATAACATATTTGTCATATAGCTTTAACTAATTATATACCCCTATTTATTTCTAATTTTAACTCATCCATCATTACTTCAATCAAGAGTAAGATTCTTAACTTTTACTATTTATCTTTCTTTAGCATTGTTGAAAAATTTAAACTAGACACTAGAATTAGGAATGTAAAAGAAAAGATAAATGTGGTGTATTTTTGACAAGACTGATTAAGGATAAAGTAATATTTAAATTTAAAAGTAGTAAAATTTAAATAAATTAAGGTATAAGTGATAAAATACATCATTATATGATAAGCTTTCTTATAATTAGTCAGTGGTTTAATAGCATAATTTTAGAGAGTTACTTAATTAAAGCGAATTAAATAACCAGTTTAGTATAATTTGAAATAAAATAAGCTAAGTATTAATATAAAGAATGGATTCTCTGAGAAATAAATTAAAAATTTGTATAGAGATAAATTAAAAATAGCTTTGCTTAGCTTATTATAAAGTTAGTTAGGTTAAAAATACATTAAAAATTTTAAATTTAAATATTAATTTCTACCTGAGTACTTATTATAAAGTTCTATCTATATCTTTCATTTAGATAGCTAAATTTACCAAAACCAACTTATTTTTTATATAAGACTAAGTACCAAAAAATATTTTGGCTTTTTATTTTATTCAAAATACTTAGTCACATCTTAAGCTTTTAGAAGCTTAACTTAGTAATATATCAACTTGTATGTAATTTTTATAATGAATATTTATTTATATTTTATCAAATTTTTCCTCTAATGCTTCTCATTTTTAAATATATTCTAAACTAAAAATTAAAGGAATAAAAGTATTAAGCCAATTTGTTTAAAGATTTGCTTAAATAAGCTTAAAATAAATTAGTTGCTAGTCTTAAGAAATTCCTATATTCTATTATAGTAATTCTTTAGAGCTTCAATTAAGTAATTAGCTAAAAGAACTGTGATATAGACTAAATAATTTAGGAATTAAAGGCTAAATGCTTAAGGGATATATTCTGTAATATGACTATTATAAATAATTATTATTAATCATCTCAAATAGGCTTTTTACATAACTATTTACTTATAACTTTATTTTAGCATATTAAACAGATACCATCACCCTATTAATTCTTTCTTCCGTTTAAACTGGGAAATATTAATTTAGCTGTGTTAGTTAGCTTAATAGAAGGAGATATTCTGCTTATAAAGTAATATTTTATAATTTGCTTTTGAAGTGAAAAACTAAACGAATAGCATTTTAACTTTCTAAATAATTATTTATCTTAGTATCTTCTACTTGTCTTCAAATTTTTAAATCTTTTAGTTTTTAGTTAGAATACACATCCTTTAGCTTATTAATAGTTAATTAAACAAATTGGAATTAGACTTTGACATAAAGACTTTTTGCTTTCTTTTTGTTAAAAAAATAAACTAAAGAAAGAGGCTATTCTGTAAGCTTAAAAGATAAGAAATGAATGTATACAAAAGGATTATTTTACCTATTAAATATTAAGTATAATAGATCTAAATAATGATTAGGCTTATTAACTTTGGCTTGATGATATTAGAAGTGATAAAGAAATTTCTTTCTTTAAATCATATTCAAAAGAATTAACTTTTTAGCTTTAGATAAATTATTGTCTCTAGCAAATCAAAGGATATAAGAGATTAATATACTCTCTAAATATAAAATTCACTTTAATTCGTCATCTTAAAAATTGATAAAACTTAGTAATAATAAATTTGATACTAAAAAAAAGAAAGAATGAGTATTAAGAAGAAGCTAATCTAAGATAGAGGTTTTTATATAAAATAAGATGAAGAATGTTAGTCAATTTGAAAAAAACGGCAGCATACGATAAAAAATTATAAGGTATAACTAAAAAGGAATATAAAGGAATAAGTTATTTAAGCATTCTAAAAAAGGAAATTGCATAAAGGATAGGGGATTGGGTTTACTTTCTTTAAAATGAATTATTTCACTAGAATCAGATTCCTTATATCTTGCAAGGAGATTTAAAGTTAGTTTTAGCTTTTTAGATACATAATTACTCTAAATTGTAAAAAGTGTATTGCTCGGAAGAGTGTATTAAATATAAGAAATAAGATTATAAGTTGAATGAAAGCTAGCAAAATATGTATTTAAAGATGAAGTATTAACTAAGACTGAACTATAAGTAGATTAAAATAGTTTCTTCTTAAATAAAACAAATATTCTTAGAATTAAGATTTAAGTTTATTAATTTAGGTTAATAAGTTATTATCTTTCCATTTAAGCAAATAATCTATTTAACATAGAAATAGATTGGAAATAATAACTTATTTAGCAGGTAAAATGCTTAAAAATAATAAAAATTGATTAAAGTTTAATAAAAATCTACCACTCTATAAGTTAATTATGAAATAATTAATTAACTGAATATGCTTATAAAGATGAAATCCAAAGCTTCAATGAAGTTTAATACTAAATAGAGAAATAATTAAAGAGAGTTTTAAATTAAACTTAATTAGTTACTTAGCTTCTATTTAGCTTATAATTCTGAGAATTATAGCTTAGATTATTTCCTTTTATTATTATTTAATTATAGTGTAACTTTTATATTTTAAATCTAACTTTTACCCTAATTTTGATCCTAATTTTGATCAAACATATCTAATAAATCCAATTCTGATGCTTTTACGTATTTAAGCCACTTTCTCAAATTTAATTATAATATGAAGCTAGTGCTTCTTATACTGCTACTTACCTAAATCTTCTCTGAAAGATGCTCTTTTAAACAAGAGATTGTTCCTAAGAAAATGGATTTTTCAAGCTAAGATAGACTTCTGACTACAATTTCAGATAAGGGACCTTTAAGAATACTATGAATTTTCTAAGGAAATATAAGTTCTTCAACAGAAAGCAAAGATATTTATATCAAGAAAGAACTAATTCCTGCTTTAGATAAATACTTAAGTTAGTTGATAAACGTAAGAAATTAGCCTTATGTTATGAGTTTTAAGTCCTTGGAAAATAAAACATGTAATAATTTTTTAGTTCCTCAAAAATACTTAAATGAAGATTAGCCATATGATCTTATCATTTTAATCGAAAGTGAGAATAACTCTTTTAAAAATTATACAAGCGCCTCAACAAGTTGTTTTTATATCTCTAATGGTAGACCAGTTTTAGGACACTTGCTGTTTAATAAAAAATAAATAGATGAAGCAAATTTCTTTACTCTATTTGGATCAACACTCCATTAGATGATTCATATTCTTGGATTTCATGACTTTTACTATGACAAATATATAAACCCCTAAGCAAACTTACCTTATAATAAAGTCACTTAAAATACTATTGTTAGAGGTTAAAATGTTACTTAAATTATATTGCCTACTGTAACTGAAGCTTTTAGAAGATAATTTAATTGCTCCTCTGGCTTTTTGGAATTTGAGAATTAAGAAGAGAAATTGTATTAACATTGAGAAACAAGATTAATGTATAACGAATTAATGTCTTCAATCTCTATGCCTAACTATCCTTTAAGTAATATAACTTTGGCTTTACTTTATGATATGGGATGATATATTCCAAACTGGAGTATGGCTCAATTCTTGGAGTTTGGAAATAAATAAGGATGTAATTTTATCACTGACAAATGTGCATAAAATGGTATACCTTCTTTCTAAGAATTCTGTTTAGATGGAGATAGATCTGCTTGCGCCTCTGATAAAAGAACAGGTGGAAAATGCACTACAAAGATTTATGACTACGATTTAAATACATCTTAATAGTATTTTGATAATCCTAAGAAAGGAGGAGAATGATTAAAAGAAGCTGATTACTGCCCTTTAGCTTAAAAATACTCTAATTAGAATTGTCAAGGTTTAAGTTCTTAATATTATTAAAGCTTAGGTAACTACTAAGAAACTCTTGGACTTAATTCTAGATGTTATACAGGAACGATAAATTAATAAAAAGAGGCCTTTTGTTTTTAAACCTCTTGCGACGAAAACAACATTGTTACATTAACTCTTTTAAATGGAGCTAAAGTTTAATGTCCTTAAGGAGAAACAATAAATCATCCTAATAGAGAAAATGTTTAAATAAAATGTCCTTCTAAGTCAGAACTTATATGCGAATCAGTTAAAAGTGAAGCTTTATGTTCCAATAAATGTTAAAATTGTTCTGTAGATGGGAAAGTATGCTTCAAATGTTCAAGCAATTACTATCTTTATAACAACACTTGCATAACATGCGAAAATAAGTTCAATTATAATGGAGAATGCTTAGATGCATGTCCTACAGAAGCTCCCTAAATAGTAAGCAAATATTAAAATGAGAGTTGCCAATTTTAATAATAAAAGTAATGCTACGAATAATGTCCCTCAGGTACTTATAGTTACTAAAAGGAATGTATTGATAACTGTCCACTATAAAATTAAATCTCTTAAGTAAATTAGTGTAATTATACCACAAAGTCATGCAAATTCAAGTCATTACAATTATGCTCATAAGTAGATTCTCTCTGTTGGAATGTCGAAGGAAATCTATACTAGCCTTATCCTACTAAGTGTTTAAGTTAAATATATGATCACTGCTGCTAATGTAACTAAGAATGTAGCGATTTCTAAAAAGATGACTCTAGTAGATTTACTGTGATTGATTGTTAAAATAGAGAACCTCCTTAGTTCTTAAGTGCAACTCTATAAAGAAATCAAGATGAGATATTCTTATAATTCTCTAAGCAAGTTTTCATTGCATAACCAATTATATGTTCCCAAGTTTTAAAATACGATTATAAGTATGGAAAAGGATCTTAATGTAAGTAGAGTGATGATAAAATGATATTGATAATATAGTTAGGAGAGGAGACATAGTTATAAGAGAATATGTAGATAGAGTTAAAAGAAGGATAAATAAAATCAACACATCCATATGGCAAAACAATAGACAGTAACTTGATAAAATAACTATAAATTTTAGAGAAACTGATATTTGAAGTTAAATATATAGAAGTAAAATAATTATAGACCTATTCTTAAGATTTATTTATAAATGTTAGTGTAGTTAATAGATTCCATGCTCCAGTTATTTATAACTGATGGATTTAACTAGAACCCGATAATCTAGAGTTCAATAAATACTTTAACTAATGAAATGAATCTAATAAAAATCCTATTCTATATTAAGATGAAAAAGATAATATCACAATTCCTTCAAAGTACTTATCAAACGTAAAAATTTCAATAAAAGTCTCAGTTACTTCGTGAGCAAATTAAAGTAGCAATACTGTATAAAAAGTGATTACTGTTTGTCCATTTAATAATCAGATTTTATGTGACAGTGTTAATACTAGCTGCTATGATTCTAACTTTAATCTAGTTTAAAGTTATCCTACTAAGTGTTTAAGTTAAATATATGATCACTGTTGCTAATGTAACTAAGAATGTAGCGATTTCTAAAAAGATGACCCTAGTAGATTTACTGTGATTGATTGTTAAAATAGAGAACCTCCTTAGTTCTTAAGTGCAACTCTATAAAGAAATCAAGATGAGATATTCTTATAATTCTCTAAGCAAGTTTTCATTGCATAACCAATTATATGTTCCCAAGTTTTAAAATACGATTATAAGTATGGAAAAGGAGCTTAATGTAAGTAGAGTGATGATAAAATGATATTGATAATATAGTTAGGAGAGGAGACATAGTTATAAGAGAATATGTAGATAGAGTTAAAAGAAGGATAAATAAAATCAACACATCCATATGGCAAAACAATAGACAGTAACTTGATTACTCAGCTAATTTTATTAGAGAGACCAAAAGTAACTATACTAAAAGTAAACTAAAATAGCTTTTAATCAAACAGTGATGATTTAGATTTATATGTTATTGTAAAAAACAGATTTGTTTATGATTTTACACTTAAATTCTCAGTATAAATAAATCCTAATAATCTTGATATAACGGAATGCATATAGAAAAATTAATTAGGAGTTAATAATCCTTCGTATTAGTACAAGAACTAGAGTATTTTGAAAATTCCAAGCTTGTGCCTATCATAAGCTAATTAAGTAATCATAGAACTTAAGGCTTTCATAGAACAAAACGTAGAAAGTGAACCATATCGTAAGGTTATTGCTATTTGTCCATTTAATAATCAGATTTTATGTGACAGTGTTAATACTAGCTGCTATGATTCTAACTTTAATCTAGTTTAAAGTTATCCTACTAAGTGTTTAAGTTAAATATATGATCACTGTTGCTAATGTAACTAAGAATGTAGCGATTTCTAAAAAGATGACCCTAGTAGATTTACTGCGATTGATTGTTAAAATAGAGAACCTCCTTAGTTCTTAAGTGCAACTCTATAAAGAAATCAAGATGAGATATTCTTATAATTCTCTAAGCAAGTTTTCATTGCATAACCAATTATATGTTCCCAAGTTTTAAAATACGATTATAAGTATGGAAAAGGAGCTTAATGTAAGTAGAGTGATGATAAAATGATATTGATAATATAGTTAGGAGAAGAGACATAGTTATAAGAGAATATGTAGATAGAGTTAAAAGAAGGATAAATAAAGTCAACACATCCATATGGCAAAACACTAGACAGTAACTTGATAAAATAACTATAAATTTTAGAGAAACAGAAACTAGAAATTAAAGAAATAGATGTGTCAGATAATAATTCTTGGCAAAATGATCTATAAATTAAAATTAGTGTAATTGATAGATTCCATGCTCCAGTTAATTATATCTGATGGATTAAACTAGAACCTGATAACCCAGAGTTCAATAAATACTTTAACTAATGAAATAATTCTGATTTAAAACTTATTAGCTATTAAGATGAAAGAGATAATTTCACTATCCAATCTAAATATTTAAATTAAACAAATTACGTAAGAATCGCAGTTTAAGCTATTTCATAAACCAATACTCGTAGTGATTTAAAAAATAAAACTGTCTCCATTTCTTGTTGATAGGATCCTAGATTAAGTTTCGTTAATGAAAATGAAACTTAATTTTCTTAAGAAAAAGAAGAAGTTATATAGTTAAAGATGGAAGAGTAAACAAAATGCAGTCATGTAATAAAGTGAAGCATTATTTAAACTAGTGAAACGAGTAGGAAAAATTCTAGTATTGAATAAGAAATTTTTGGAAATCCTACTTCTAAATCCAACAATCAGCTTTCTATTACAATATTCCCAAATACTCTACTTTATCCTTATTGATACTAAATTTAAGCAACAGTAGATTAGAAATGAAAATAAGCTATTAACATAACAATACTTCAACCATAGTTATAAGTTTACATATCTGGAGATAAAGTTAATAAAATAGTACCTAATTAGAAACTGACTTTAGAAGTATATGTAATAGATACTCTTTAGTATGATATTAGCTATGAATGGGAATGTAAGGTTATGAATAAAGATGGAAAGTATCTTGAATAATCCTAGCTTAATAATTTAAAAGGTTACAATTGCAACTTTCCAAAAGAGTCTTAAATTACTTTAAGTGAAGATAATTTTCCTTAAGGATATACCTATGAAGTAATAGTGAATGCTTCTTCTTAAGTAAACAGATATGCAAGCAACTCTGTATTTGTAAACTCTACTAATGAAATGCAAAATGAACTGGTTATCAAGCTTGACTAGCACTAGCTTAACATAGTTAATAGTTAAGAAAAGTTTAATTTATATGGATTTATTTAAGACTCAAGTATAACCTTTAAGTTTATTGAATGAAGATAATAACCTGGGAATATTTAATAAGCTAGTACTTCTGATTTAGATTAATTCATTATTTAAATAGATGCTTCTAAGCTCGAGTAAGGAAATAGCTACACTTATACCCTTCAAGTAACTGATAGTAAAAATATGAAATATGTAGCTAGTAAAACGATTTATGTAAATAAAGCTCCTTTCATTAATAACTTTTAAGTAAGTCCTAATGATGGAAAAGCTTGAAATACAAGTTTTACTTTTAAATGCATGCAAAGTTACGATGATGAAGGCTATTACCCTTTAAAGTATCAATTCTTCTATATCAAAAACTAGAAGGAATATTTCTTAAACCTACCTGACTAAACATAAGAATATACTACTTAGTTACCTCAAGCAGATAATGACTCTTAGACACTGACAGTAGGAGTTTATGTTTATGACTAATTTAATGCTTCTAATAAAGCTACTTAAGTCATAAATATACAAAGTAAGAAATGAAATATAACTTAGGATATAGCAGCATTACATACTTTTAACTCCAGTCTTTAAGCTTAAAATTATTTCCATGATTTAGCTTAAGAAATTTCTAAGACATAAAATGTTTCTTGGTCTGATATAAAATCTTTGCTAGATAAAATAACTTCAAAAGTAAGCAATGAAGAGGAATTTGACTTAGCAATAGGAAGTCTAGAATTACTAAAGGAAAAAATAGATCAGCAAGATCTGTAGGATTACGTAAATTATGTCTAGTCATGTCTTAACTAATAGCCAGATCTCAACCTTAATTCCAACTAATTTGATACTATTATGTCTATTATTAGTCAAGTTACTAAGGGTTAAGTGTCAAATTCTAGCTCTAATACTACTTAAACTGATAAAAGAAAGTTATAAAACGAAGGGAATTCAAGTGTTTGGCAAATAATATAATAAGCTTCTTTATCATACTCAGTTAATTTATTTCCTAATCAATATAAAATCATTGACCTTGAGAAGGGATGAATTTCTTTAGCTATGTATGATTCTAATACTATTCCTTCTAAATACTCAGCTTCTTATCCCTAAGCTATCATATAGGAAAGCATTACAGGACATTGCTTATATGTGATTTTTGCTAACTTTAGCGTAAATCCGTTTTAACTTACCGATAATACTAATAGAAATTATGTAGGTGTTTAAATATTTGATACTTGTGACTAAAACTAAACTTATAATACCTTCTAAAATAACTATATTTAAAAAGAATTTAATGTTAGCTTTTGACTTAGTTACTCCAACCCTCAAAATTATCAGTTAAAATGCTAACTTCTAGATTTAAAGACACTTATACCAAGGGATTAACTATGTCACTTAAAAGAAACTTAGCAACCTAATCTTTATAGTTGTGAATGCTAATAGTCAGGCTTAGTATGAATAACCGAAGGAGAGCTTAAAGATGCTAAAGGAGAGTTTATACCAGATGATACAAACAGTTATGCTCCTGCAATTACTTTTGCTATCATATTAATTTGGTTTCTAATTATGTTGGCTCTATAATAAATTATAATACTGAAGTAAAAGTAAGGAGGAAGGAATACTAGTATGATAGCTATGACATGGTTTTATTTAGCGATAACAGGACCATGGATTAATTAGTAGCATAGAATATGAAAATTATAAAGAATAATGCTACTTATTGAGTTTCAAAACGCTCTTTTGTGCTTCTTTATCAACCTTATAGTAGCATCTTAATACTCAACCATAGGAGAATTTTAAGGAATAGATATTCTTACTGCTGTATTAATATCTATTGAGATTTCGTTATGAAAGTCAATTCTCATTCGTTGAATTTATAAAGTTAAGTAAGAGAAGCAAGTTGTTCTTTTGATAGTTTCCTGTCTTTGCTGTACTGCTATTTCCATAGCATGTTGTGCTATTTACAAGAACAATGATCCTCTTCCTTGAATCTGCTGCATATTTATTAGTTACTTCGTTTATTTTCTGTTTTTAGATCTTATTTCGACTACCATTTTAGTTAATTATTGCTTACTAGAATAAAGATAAAACTAAAATGATAAAGAAAATTAAAAATAAAAAGAAGATTATGCAGGCTAATAAAAGGCTTTAAGCTTTGCTAATTTCAATAAGTTTCCACAAAATTTAAATTAGTTTACTTAAGATGAGAATCAGGCAAATTAGTAATAGCATGGGATTAAAAATCAAGCAGAAATTTAACTACAAGTCTTTAATAATCAGCAACTCTAATAAAGTAATGTCTAGTAGTAATTACCTCTTATCTTAAGCATAAATATAGAGAGGAATCATATCAATCCTGAACAAGTGCAAATCAGATTCTAAGGTAATTATTAAACTAATAATTTAGACTAAACATAAGTAGATCCAAAATAGCAGCTTAGAGAAATAGGAATGTCTTGAAGATAAACTTTAAACTCTTTTATACATAATTAGATAATAGCAATTAACCAATTAAATAACTTTAATTTATCTTAATAACTTCTTTAACTATAATTAAAGTTTAGCTACTAGTTAATATAAGTCTAACTATAAGCTTTTAACGATAAATATATCATTTATTGGTAATAGTTCTATGCTACTATTAGCTCAAAGAAAAATATGCAATGACAAACATTTTACTTTAATCTTATTATTCTTTCTTCTCATTTGCTAACCTTAAGAAATATAACTTTCATTTAAAGATCAGTCGTTATAGAGAATTTTTTTGGTAGTTTAGAAATAGCATTAAATCTATTATTGATATGCTCATATATAGCTTTAGACTAACTTTAGTTAAATCTTAATCAATATGAAGAGCAGCATTCTTATTTTAATACTGGTTATTACTAGCTATTATTATTATGTCAGTCTAATATATCGATTTCTTTATATTCTATTAATTCTTCCTATAATGCTAAATTGATTCTTAGCATTTCATTATAAACTAAATAGTTTATTATTTGATTAAATGCTCATTTATAAGTTCAATCTTCTAAATCTAGAGAAAGTATTATACTATTAAAGCAAGCGATTACTTTGATGTTGCTATCTCACTATTAATGCAAGCTAGCATTTTATCATGTAGTTCCTTTAGATAATCGCTATTTTCTTATAATATTGCCATTTTTTATTTACTTATTAAGTCTTATTAGCCTTTTCCTAAGGGTTTAATTTCTGTTCTTACTAAAAAGATATTAAAATCTAAAATAAATATATGCAAAACAACTACTTACTATTATTCTAGTCTTTAAGATTTCCTTTTTAGTAATTATTAATTGTAGTATACTTAACAGAAAGATGAGTAAAGAAAGTAAAAGAAAGAGAAAAATAGATTAATGTTCATAGATTATATTATAAAAGCATGAAGTAGTAAAAATAAATGGATAGGCATTTAATAAAAAGCTCATGCTTTATGAATGAAGAGAAAGGCTATTATTATATTATTAGAACTAATAGAAGTTTTATAAGAAAATCCCTAATATAATATTATCGAGCAACTAAATGTAAAATTATCAAAAGCAGCATAATAAGTCATATAAAATTATACATTAATACCATTTAAGATCATATAAATAGAAAGGAATATAATATCTATAAAATAAATTAAAGCAGAAGTAACTTAGTTAGAATAGAGTCAATATGAAATAAATGAAATTAAATTAAAGAGATATAACTACCGTCTCTTAAAGTTTCTTGTTATATTTGAAAATAATATAAACAAAGTATTTAACGATCAAACATATTATAACTTAGTATATCGAATAAGACATTAATCAAGCTAGTATACTTGAAGTAAGATGTATTTAAATGACTTATTATATGTTAATCTTATCTATTAAACTGATTTCTTTATAATCAGCTCTGCAATAATTTATTCCTCCGCAGTTATCAACTTTAAATCATCATTTCATTGATTTATTAATTATATCAAATTCATTTGCCATTTAATTAGATTTTCCAAATAAACCAGAAATAGAAGAAAGAATTTAAAGAAAAAGGTTTATATCTAAGATAAGTAAGTAAGTTGAAGTATTTAAATACAATAGAATACTTATAAAGCAAGACTCCTTTTTAATAACTACAAAGCTTAATTAAAATCTTAACTAAAAGAAGGTAAGTAATAAATTTCTTAACTCCTTTGAAAGAAAAATAATTTCTTTAAATAGAGTATAATTAACTTTATAGAAAGCTATTTAAGATTATAATAAGTAATCTTATATAAACTAAATATTTGATACTAGCTATTATAATACATTATAATAGATCATTTTATAAATATCATATTATTTTTAATGCTTATATTATTAAATTAGCAACTCTCTTTTAATCTTTATTTACTATTCATGGAACTTATGTAAGGCATGTATCAAAGCATTCTCCTTTATATTTTAACTTATTTTTATATGTTATGCAAGTTCTGCTATAAAGATAGTAATTGCTTGCACGTTTAAAGCAAACTTATCCATCCTTAGAACAATTTTGACAATTCTAGAAACACTTGGATTCACTTTTGTATAATTCGCAAATAAGTTCAGATCTTCATTTGTCTATAGCAGGAATTAACTATTTTCTAATAAAGATATAAATGCCATTGATAAAAGTTTTAGCTTTCATAATAATCTCACAAAATTATAATAGGGTTTTATTAGCTGCCAATTTATATATCACTAATCTAAATAAAAATAGTCACTTTAAAAGTTGTATAAGCATCTAACTTAGTATAGCAAAGAATTTATTATATAGCAGTTAGTCTAAGTCTCATATTAATTTATTAATCAAAATTATTTTAGAAAACTCTAGTGATAAACCTGTAACTCGAGTCTAACTTCAGAAAGAACTGATTCTTTATCTCGCATTATTGATTGAATTATTTGACTTTTTCTACTGGAAAATAAAGAGAATAAGAATTCTATTAATTGTTTTAATTATTTTAATACATTTATGAAAGCTTTAAACTCAAACATCTTACCTTTTATTAAATCAGTTCGCATAAAAAATCAGTTTACATTTCAACTACATTAATAAAGGCTTTGCTCAAGTTTAATCTTAATTTAAATTTTTCTTTCTAGTAGTGTGATTTGATATAGTAATAAGGGTTGGTTTTTGTTTAAGTAATAATATTTTTAATTTTATTAATAGCTTATTAATATGACTTACCTTTAATTATTTATAGCCTTTCCTTAGACTTAAAAGAGATTGCTTATAATATAAATTGTATTTAGACTATTTTACTTATTTAAGAAACTATTTAATGAAAATTACATTCATTAATGGTTCTTTGCAGCCTTATTTCTAAAGAAATAAACCTAAATATCTATAAATATAGCCTACTTGTTATAAATTCTATTTAGTTAGTTGCTGTTATATATTATTATTCTTATAGATAGCAAGCTTAAGAAATAAACATAGAGAAAATTAATTTATCTTAAAATGTTGTAATTTATACTAAACCCATATACTTGCTTATTTCTATTACTTATATAAATATATCTAACTATATTTTTTATTCTTACAAGCTTATTAAATTTAAGTGTTCTATAATTAAAATAACTTTTTTAGGAAACATATTCTTTTCATAGTGTATAGTAGTACATTCTGTTTTTTATAAATGAGTATTTAATAATAATTAGCAGCAACTAGTTTATATAGCGTATTAATATCTTTGTATAACTATTAGTAAAATCTAATTAGCTTATCAGATTTAAATTATTATTAAATAGTTGCATTTTAACTTTATCATTTCACTTATTCCTTTATTTCATTTTACTCATGCTGATATAAATATCATCTAAGCTCCTTTTATTACAAGCCAGCTAACCATCTGTCTTAGTTTAAAGAGCATCATCAAATATTTATCATAAGCCATCTATAAATAAGTTGCTTACTATATTTATAGTAAACTTAGATGAGTTAAATTCTATAGCACTAATAAACTAAACTACTAGCAAGTATTTAGAAAGATATAAAAGCTATGTATATAAGCATAAATAATGTTCTATATAGAAATATGAGAAATATATATAGATCTGGGTTTTATTTTGTAGTTATATATTTATTATTTATTGAAGCACTAAATAGAAATTATTTAATAGCATAGTTATTTTTTAGTAATAATATATAAATTAATATGTCTTTACTATATTTTCATATTACTAATAAAACTCTTTATTTACATTTTCATCATCAATCCTTTTTTACTTATTGCTCTTGTTGTTCTTATATTTCTTTCAATTTATTTAGATAATTCTATCATTGTATTTGTTCAAATTCACTAGAGAATTTAAATTATTCTTCTAAGGGGCTTTTAGTGATAGCTTTTAACTTTAAAATTGATTTCTTTTAATAGCTTTTAAGTAGGAAATGTAAGACTAAGATCACTCTATTTTGTATATTATCATCTTTAGTAAATCATCATTTTCTAAGTAATTAAATTCCTAAATAGTATCTTGCTGAACTTTACATTTTTAAAATATATACAAAGCTATCTAAGTCTCAACAGATTTAAATCTAAAGTGGTTAACTTTGAAGCATCTTTATTATAAATAGTATTAGAAATGATATTAAAAGGTTATAAAATTGTATATAGAAACTATTTCTCTAATCATACATTTATTTAATTTAGTATATCTATAACATGGAAATTATCTTGCTTTATTATCAGTATCTTCAAACTAAAATTGAGCAGTTTACATTGATACCATCTTGTCTGTTAATCTTAAAATAACTTTTATTTTATCTTAACTTTTATTAAAGAGTTAGTTACAGTCTTCAGTATTCATACTTATACTTCAAAGTTTGATTTGAAACCCTTTAAGATTATAGTTTAATTTATTTGAAAGTAAAAGAAAGTGAAATAAATAACGTTGCTGCTGTAAAATAATTATTTCTAATTTAATGAAATCAGATAAATTGCAAGCTTATTTTATTAGCTGCAATTTATATACTGAAAATTATAATTAGTAAACTTAAAGTAACTAAGACAAGATTTTTGCGAAAAATGAAATAAATATAATTTTGAGACATATAATATATAACGTTATAAGTCAAAAAATAGGTGTGAACTCGCTAGATAATAAAGAAGATAATTAATAAATTCTTAACTGATAAAAATGAAAAAACGTAAAATTAAGATATGAAACTAAAGCTAAATTTAAATAATTAAACCTAAATTTTAAATTGAGTAGTTATTAATAACTTTATATAACAATTGTTAGAAATAACTTTAAAAAATCAAACTGAAATTTGTATTAAATATTTCCAAAAGGGAAACAATCTCCAAAAGTAAAAGTTTAATTGCTGCTAGAGTTTGTTTTACTTCAATAATATAAAACTTCATATCAAGCCAACAAAAATAGAATTATTCTAAATGAAATTATATAATTGTATTTATTTTACTTATTAATACACTTAAATTTGCTAAAACTTAATAGAAAAAGTATTTTAAATATTAAAGAATATTTAAAGATATATATTTAGACTGCTCTTCATATTATTTTTTTCGATAAAATTAATTCAAATGCATTGCTAATAAATAAGTACTTGCCTTTTTTATCACTTTATCCTTCAACTCTCAAAATTAAGCCTACTGATGCTTTAAAATGAATAAAGTACTAATAACTCTTGCCCTTAAAGTAGAAATTTTATTTTCATATCAGTTTATAAAGAAACAACACTCTTTTCTATAAAATATTTATAAAAATCAGCTTCTTTTAGCCAAGAACACTAGAGACTTATAATTACATCTATAGATATCTATTTATTAAAATTACTTGTGCTTTACTAATGATTTAAAGAAATAAAAGAATTCTGATATAATAATTTTATATAAATTAAATAATATAGACATTTATACTATTCATATAGTAATGCTTCCAACTTAGTAATAACTAAATATCCTTATTAACTTACTTTATTATCTAAATTATCAATATATCAAAACTATCAAAAAGTCTAAGTTTTTATATATTATAAAAAGCCAGCACCATTTAACCTGCGCGGGAATTTCCCAACAGATTTCTAGTCAGTCGCCTTAACCACATAGTGTCTTATACATCTCTTTTTTTAAACGTTGGTTTTACTAAAGCTAGACTTTGCAATAATAGGAAGTATTAATAATGAAATGAGGAATTAAAGGTATACAATATTAATAAATTAGATATTTAAACTATAATAGTTTTAATTATATAAACAAAGATATTAAACTAGGATTACTACTTCAAATCTAAAACACTTATACTTACAGTTTTTATTTTAGCTTCTATCATTCATAAGCTTAGTTTAGATTTAGAAAATTAATATTAATTATTAGATAGAAACAAATAACATCTAAATAGCTATTAGCAGAAAGTAGCACTATATTGGTCGATAGTTTATGCTTTTAAGAGAAAGTATAATTATAAAGCTGATTTATAATTACATATAATTAAAGATCTTTAATAATAATCTTTATAAAATATCTGGAAAGATCTCAATCATAAATTAATATAGACTTGATAGTCACTTACTGTATATAATATAAGTAATTTGGTTTATTATATTAAGCATTTTTAGTTCTTAATTTAATAGAAAGCTTTGTAAGAAAAATTATCTTTCTGGTTTTTATTTAAGTATATCAATTATTAAAGTTAAAGGCTTTAAGATATATAGGTTGCTTTTAATTTTTAAGCTTAAAATTTATTTTTAAATAAAATTTGAATATCAAAAGTATTATACATATCAGGACAAATTTCAATAAAAATAGAAAATTAATAAACTAGAAATAGATAAGTGCTAGTTACACTTTTACACTATAGAAGATATTAAATATAAAGAAATTGAAAGAAGAATTTAGTCTGAGAAATATAATAAAAGTACTTAAAGCTAGTTAAATTCTAATTTTATTAAGTTTAACTAACTTCTTTAATGCAAATTAACAGTCTTTAAATAATTAAATTGTATTAGCATGATTCAGGATTATTTGTCTAGCTTTGTAAATTATAAAGCTTAAATTAATAAATATTTCTAAAGATATGTTCGCTAAACTATTTGTGCTAGTCTGTTATAGAGAATTATGAACAACTAAAGCAAATATATTTTTTATATTCCGTTTCTTTCATAACTATTTACAAAATCCTGAAGGTAATTACTCTTAAGATGATCCTTAAATACCTAGATAGTGAATATTAAATGGTAAAGAAATGAATAAATTTATTGGAAATTAGAAATAAAATTAAAAGCGTAGATATATATTTGAAAGGTTAGACTTATCTTACTAAATAAAAGTATTAACGTTATAAAATAAAGAGATAGGTAAATAAAGGCATTTAATATAAAGCTATATAGTAAAAATTAGATTTTCTAATTCTTTAATGATTGCTTATCCTTTAGTTAAGCAGAAAACATCTTTAGATCTATTTAATTAAAGTCAGTTAATAATAATTAGCTATATAGCTATTATCTATTTACACTGCTATCACTTTGCTTTAAGTTTATTTTTTTTTTATTTTATAAAGGATATCAAGGTATAAACATATTAACATCATTTAAAGTTTTTATTTTGCTAAATATTATAATTCCAATAATAGTAAATAATAAGACTAGAAATCAGGGAAAGTAATAGACCAGCAAAATAAAAATAAGAAAATCAAAACTTAATACTAAATATTAGGTGTAAATTGAACCTTTCCAGTATTTTTGCTTCATTATAACTAACTTAAAATATTAATATGCTAAGTGCTAAGATGTTGAACATCATAGAAGATATCATTAGTAATTAAATGAAGTAATTCATCCATAACGCTATTTAATGCTCAATGGAAATAAAAAATTGTAAAAAATATAGCAACCAGAGTTCATAAAACATGTGTAGTAAGAAACGAGAAAGACATAAGCAGATTTGCTTAATTTAGAATCTGGTATATAAAAAGTAAGGTATAAAGTTTTGCTTAATATTAAGTAATAGATTTTATATAAAGATGAGATTATTTCATTATCCACCTAGAATGAGATATTATTTAGCAAATAATTTTCACTAAAAATATGAAGAATTATACAATTTCCTTAATTATATTAACACATTAAAGTTCTTTAAAACCTCGCCCTTTTAAATTATTTTAAGCAGCTTATTAATAATAAAATACAAGAGACGTCAATCTTCAATTTAAAAAGCAGCTAATATAGCAAGATAATATTTTATAGCAATTTTCTTAGTAAATGATGCTTATTAATATGACTAGTATAATATAAGATATCTTGCTAAATCAAATATTAAAGCATATGTCAAAATTATTTAACTACTGAGAACTTTTAAGTTTACTAAGTAAGCTAATTAAAAGAATATCTATTCAAGATATTAATGAGAGTGATATTATATAATGATTAAGAGAGATTTAATTATATATGATAAGGTTAAATATAATTAAAGCTTCATTTCCTATGCTTATAATGTATTTCTAGCTAGGATTATTTTTATGCAATACCTACTTAAAGATAAAACAATAGCTAATATGTTTACTAATTACTAACTAGCGAAAATACTAAATAATTATTTTTAAGTATTTATAGATAAGAGTTTTGGTTAGATTTGCAAGTACTGAAGCAGAATGTTATAAAATTGATTATAGAGAAAGAGGATCTTGAAAAGAAAATAAGATGAAGAAAGATTTATATTAGAGTTATTATTCAACAAGAGGGTAAATAAATTAGCTTTTTATATAGCTTCTTAGATCTGGTTTAGAAATAATATATTTAGGATTGCATACAATTCAAAGTAATTACATAGCTTAAATTAATTTAATAACTTTAGAAAATGCGATAGAGTAATTCTAAGAATAGATAATTTTAATTAAAAATTTAGAGTAAACATTCCAGACAAAATAAATTTAATCCGAACAATTTAAGAAGTTATGAAATGAAGTTTCTGTGATTTATTAATTATTCATTTAAAATAGGAATTTTATTTATTTTAGAATTTATAAAAGTTAGCTTATTACTTAATAAGAAATTTAGCTTTAAACATAATTTCGTTTTTCGTCTAATAAAATAATAGTCAATGAAGTTTGGATTATAATGTTAATTAAAAAAATTATGGTTTTGTTTTTACTACTATTCAAAATCTTCTTTTAAAAGCTGAAAGCTCTTCTCTGCTAATACTTACGTTGGAATGTTTAGAAATAATGTGGTTTAACTTAAAACTTATTAGTTCAAAAATAAATTTATTTCGTCTGTTTAATCTTCAATAAGGATTCTTTAACTTTAGCTATATATTTTTTATATTTAAATTTTTTCTCCGCAATAATTTTAATAATCATCTACTTCCTTTAGCAGCTATCTTATACTTTAATCATTATTTTCTTCTGCAGTGTACTTTTTTCTTATTTCTCCTAAAATATAATTAGCTATCATATATAGTGTAACTTGAAGATGTACATTTTCACTTTCTTCAATGCTTTCTGCTTGATTCATAAATTTTAATGCATCTTAAATTTGATTTTAGATACTTTCTAATTTTTATTCCTGTACATTCAGATCTATTATCTCAGAATTCATTTATTCAGTTTCTTCTCTTACTTAATAAGCAACAGGTTGCTTGGAAAGTATATAAACTTACTTTGATTTAAGTCATGGATGATTATAAAAGTCTTCAAAATTAATTCTTTTTTAAGGATTGATAATGAGAAGTTTAGAAATTAAGTCTTTACATTATTCTGAGCAACTTAAAGTTTCTAATTTTGGACCTAATAATTAATTAGCTATTAATTGACTATCAAGTTCTCCTTAGAAAGGTCTCACTCCTGTTAAAAGCTCGTATAAGATAACTCCAGTACTCCATAAGTCTACTTTATAATCATAGACTCCTTATCCTCAAATAATTTCGAATGCCATATAAGGTTATCCACCAAATTTTGTACAACCCTAACCTTCGTCTTCAATTGACTTAGAAAGTATAAAGTCACAGATTTTAAGAATAGGTTTAGAAGATGTATCACTCAATAAAATGTTCTCTGTATCCAAGAATCTATGCAATATGTTATTATCATAAAGAGCTTTCAGTCCTTCAGCTAATTACACCATAAAATAAAGAGCTTAATCTTCACTAAGTCTACCTCCACATCGCTGTTAAAACTATTTGAGAGTACCTCCTTCTGCATACTCCAAAACTAAATAGCAACTATTGGAATTTTAAAAAATAGATATAAGTTAGATTATATTTTAGTGATTTATTTCAATCAGGTTGTTTATTTCTCTCCTTCTAAATTATAATATCTTATCAATCTTTATTTTATCTACATTTTACATTTCTTTTATTGCAAACACTGTTCTAGGCTTATTTTTATCTGCATATTATGAGTACCAAACACTTCCAAACTTTCCTTTTCCAATTTCTTTTATTAAGAAATAATCTCCAATCTTTTTACCATTATTCTTTTATGGACTAGCTTACATTTTTAATTATGTTAAAATAGAGAAATACTTTAAGAAGTTGGATAATAGCTAAAGCTATCAATACAATCAACTAAAGAAGAGATAATTATATAATAAAGCATATCGTATAAGAGATAACTCCCCTTTAGAAAGCATTAAAGCCATTAACTAACCACTAGAATTTCATCTATCAAGAATAGAGAGATAAATAAGCTTCTTTCTACCTAATCTCAACTTTATAATGATGAAGTTCCTTTAAATTGAAAGTTAAAAAATAATTCTAAAATAATTTTTAGAGCAATGTAAAAAGTGTGCTTAATAGATTAAATTAAAAGATTAAATATGCATTGAAATTTCGTTAGATAGTGTGATTTATAGGTTTGTCTATAAATAAATAGAACATTATTGTAGATAAAAAGGATAATCATATGTATGAATAAAGTTTCGAATGCTAGATTTTAACTTATTTCTAGAGAATGATTTAAGTAAAATATACTCAGCAGAGGTGATATTACAACTTCTAATTTGCATACAAATGCATCTTAAATTGATTTTATAAACGTAAATTATAGATCTTATTGCTATTGAATCTACTAATTAAAGCATTAACCTTTAAAATCTCAAATTTATATGCTATATATGGAATTAAGAATGAACAGTTTATATTCCCACGAGCTTAGTTTAGTAGAAATCAGTTTTTCATTTGATTGAAAAGAAGAATATCAAGATTTTGAAGGATTATTCTATCTCTTGCACTTATCTTATATTAATTTGCTAATCAATCTTCTACCTATTATGTGAGGAAAGCTTCTAGATACGATAATTACAAAATATGTATTGAAAGAATAACTAGTATTCTTATTAAATCAATTAAGCTAAGCTAGAATTACTATCTTACTGAAAAAGATATTACTAGTTGGAGATTTTGTACTTAACTCAGCGGATGTTTGGAAGATTTAAAAGTCTTTATTATTGATTAAGATACTTCTATTATATTGATTTGCGAGTAGCTATGCAGACTTCTGTCTGAAGTTTTTATTATTCATTTATATCTCATGCTTGAATTTTCTAGGTAGCTTCATATCTCTTTAGCTTTTCTTGTATTTAATTTATAATTTTTCAAACTCAACTCTCTCAAGTTCTTCTATTGTTTCTTATATTGAACTATGTTAATTAACTAGAGGCTTTCACTCTATTTCCTCTTTATTTTATTCACTTGATATTCAAGTTCCTACTCTTCAACCCATCTACATTTTATTTCTTTTACTATATATCAAAGCATTTAATAATGTAACATCATATCTATTGTAGAATCTGGGCCTAATTCAAAAGAAAAGTAAGTTGAAAATTAAAAAGAAGAGAGACAGGCCAAAAGTACTTAAGCATACTAAAGAAGAAGCCAAAAATAATAAAGGAAGTCACAATAAACCTCCCCAGATCAAACAGAATCTGACGGATAAGTCCTAGTTAATTTTACGTACCCAACAGAAGCCTCTAAATTAAGTATATAAGATCAAAGAGTAGAGCATAACGAAATTTAAATATGTAAACTTAAGGAGAATTTGTTGTAAATGAGAGTGCTACTACTTTAAAATAATTAGGGATTCTTTCTAAATGTTTCTAGAGTATAATCTTAACTCTTTAGATAGTTCAATACATATTTCAGATATATAAAGTTTCTTACAGTTAAGAGTAGTAAATGCATTAAACATATAAACAAGTAGAGCAAGGCTATGTTGGTATATATGGAAATTAGTATAAAAGCTTTACTTTCTTTAAAATAAAGCACTGTTTAAAGTCTACCAGTTCGTTAATCTAAAAAAAAGAAACTAACGTTAAATTATAAGCATAGCAGTAATTTTATCTTATCATAGCATTGTATCTATAAAGAAAAAGTAGAAGCATTGTTAATCTTTCTTAATTACTAAATTAATATCTCTTTAAGTAAACTAGTTGATATGTTTAAACAATTTTATTATCTATATCATAATAATTTAATGTCTAAACATATAAAATTTAAATGATAAAGCTCTTCAAGCTATCTGAAGCAAAGTTATTGCTATGCAAGATGCTAATTATGAGCTCGTTTTTATTTATAAAACGTTTAGATAATTTAATACATAGATATTAATTATAGAAGTAGAAGGTATTTAAGTATTAGAATTAGAGCCGTACATTAAACTCTTTTTCGGCTAGAGTTTTTAGGTTTAAAATGTAGATAATTTTGCAATAAGAAAGTTTAATTAAAATGCTTCAAAATTAATATTAAAGCACATATAGGCATTTCCTGGCATAGGATTTAGAACTTTATCGTTTATTCCTTTTAAGTGATTTCAATTACTTTACTAGTTACTATAAACTAAAACCATTTTTATCCGGAAATCCATTATTATATATACATTAGCATACTCATTAATACCTCAGAAATTCTTAGCTATTAATTGTAAATTGCAATCTATTAAAGTAGATCTTATCTAAATTTTTGGAATTTACTCCTTTCTTTAAGTTTCCATTGTTTATTAATTTAGTCCTATAGCATAAATAATTCTCTTCATACCTATAGCAAAGGAAATAATTCTCATTATATAAGTTTCAGTTATGATTTATAATATAAGTAGACTATTTATTATAGAACCAGAGCAATAAATTTACTTTATTATGTGCTTTATTTCTTTAACAAGGCTAAGCTATAACTAAGGTTTAACTCTCCATAGCTAATTTACTATTTTACTATCCAGACTTTACTAATGTCAGTTTCTTTGCTTTTGCAAAGATCATTTCATTATACAGCTACTCTTTGGAGATGTAACTATAAGGTATTATTTCACCTGAAATAAGGAGTTTATTCAATTATTTTAAAGAGAAGCATAGTGTTCAAGAATCAAAGATTTAGCTTTAAGAACTAGAATGTATGTATAAATATGAAATAAGAAGCAAATTAGGATTCTTCAAAACTAAGCAAGGAATAGAAATGCTTTACCCAATATTTAGAAAGCATTTAGAAGCAGCATAATATTCTATATCTTATGATACTTATTATAAAGGAATAACACTCATAATGTGACATAGAAATACTTATAAAATATTTTATAAGTACAGAATAGATGAAAATACTTTAGTAGGATTAGCATAAATAAAAGGTATATTTGAATATCCTAGTCTACAAAAGAAGCTAAATACTAAAAACATCTTAGTCTGAAACCATTAAGATTAAGGTTCCAAGATAGAATTATTATCAAAAGTAAGAAAATTAAAGCTGCTGAATTTTAGATGTAGTTTATCATTGTGGAATAAAAAAAAGAGTGTAAATATCTTCTTAAAATAAGTAAATAAAAAAGGTCAATGACACGAACTTAAAAGTTGAGAAAAGAAGCTAACTTTTGTTCTAAGTCGAATGACTAGCTATATTATCAAAATCAAAATGTAAAAATCATTATGCTTTAGCAATAAGAGAGACTAAAAGCAAGATTAAGTAGACAATAGAGAAACCTGAAGAAAACAATGAGTTAAAATACATATATTAGAGGATAAAGATACTAGCACTCACAAATTACTAAAGCTAATCTATTTATTTTTTTAAATAAACGAGATATTAGAGCTCAAATATCTAGCATTTTATACATAAATTTCTCAAATAAATATAAAATTGTAAATCTAAGTTTATGCTCATAAGATAAAATGGAACTTTCAATTTCAAAAAATGAATAAATTTGAATTATTTCAAAAGATTAATTCCTTTATCTAACCTGAATACAGTTATACTTGATTAGATTACATTGTACTATAGTTCTTAGGCGAAAAAAGGATTAACCAATTATAGAAATGAAATCAAACATCAAAAATGAATAATTTGACTTATAATCTCAGCTACTATCTTCCAAACAGTTATCGGGCAACTATAAGTCTGTCAAAACTCTTCCAAGACTTAAATTTCCTAATAATATTTAAAATAGTAGCAGAACTTAGCAAAGAAAAATATGAGAAGTTTAGAAAGCTACATATAAAATGAGATTAAGCTGATAAAATCAACGAGGAGCAACTAGCGCGAAGAAAAATGCATGTCTGAAACTAGGAATTAAAAGGAAACAGCTTATTAAAGGCATAGAGAATTTAAAAATGTTTTAGAATTTTTCTTTAAGGCTAATTAGCATAATGCAAAGTTAGTAGGTTTGTTGTATAAATGTAATAAAGATATTACTTAAGCTATAAGGAACAATCGATATTCAGCAATCATATTCAGTTAATATCTTTCCTTTGAAGCAGCAGAAATAATTGTTTAATTTTATTTAGGAGAAGAACATAAATGGTACTGCTTTAACGTACTTAATAGGAAAGATAATTAAATTTAATTAAATTAATTAAATTTAAATTATTCAGAGAAGGGATTGTTTTCTTAATAGTTTCATACTCCCTATCCAACTGATAGGTACTTGAACTCTCGGTGGTCTGTTCCTCCAGTCACTTTCAAGTCTTCGCAGTGGATTGCTCCGAATATTGCTTTTCTTCCTATAAATATTCCCACTGCTAGTTAGGTAGAATTAGGTTAGTTCGTTTCAAATTTTCTTTTGGATCTCTTTTCTTTATCTGCATTTCCTTCAGAGATGGTTTATTCTTCCACAGATAAAGCATTTTTTCTTAAAGTACCTTTCTTTAGTTAATTCGATTTGTTTATTCTAGACCTCTTCCAACTCCATTGGAACGGAGTGTGCTGTCTAGATCTTGATATCATTCTTGATATTCTCCATTTTAAGGTTAATATTGTTTTCAATTTTCTCTAACTTGATGTGCATGTTCTCGTTCATATCATAAAGCTATTCCAACTGCCTGTCGAATTCGTCAATTCGAATATTCATGTCAGCTTAGTTTTTGTTTCTAGGAGCATGCATCTCCTCGTCGTCCAGGTGTCATTGTTGTTCTTGGGCAAGCTCCATAACCTATTTCTCTAGGTCTTAGTTATGGCTAATTAACGCTATAATTAATTTAGCCATTTCCTCTTTAGCCATTCCGAGTATTTGTTCCTTGTTTATCTCACCGAGGTCCATATATGGTGAGAAGTTCCGAATTTGCGTCTGAAAGTCGCTTATCTTCTGCTTCTTTGGAAGATTTTCCGTTGAGGTAGTAGCATGGCTATGTTTCTGAGGCTGTCTGGGAGGAGTTGTTTAGAGTTATTTTTAGGTCTTCTGAGGAGAATGTTATTATTAGAGGGTCTAGGTTTGGGTTTTAGTCTTTAGAACTTCCTGCTTCCTCTCCTCCTTTTAGACTTTGGAGGATGTGATGTAGAAGCCTTTCTTAAGACCTTCCATATTTTTTTTATATTGACTTAATAGGAAAGATAAAGCAAAATTTTTTTTTAATTTTTAGGTATGGAAATATAATAAATCAAGCAAAAATGGACCAGATACCATATATGAATTTTAGACTGATTAGTAAGAAGTCTAAATGTTAGAAGAGGAAAATTTTATTAAAGGAAACGTAAAAGAGAAAGCAAGAGTTTATAATTAAAATAACAATGAAATACAAAGAAAAATAATAGATAAATAGTTGCTTACAAAACTATTTTATTCCCTTTGATAATATTTTATAATAAATAATAAATAAATGATGTTATAGAGCGCGTATCATCTCAATGGCATGCAGCTATTTAATAAATATTTGTAAATAAATTTATTTTTATTACTGAAGTCTTCCACAGAGCTATTATTCCCTTGTGATTCTTGTTTTCTATAGGGCCATGATCGGAATGCTCCCTAAGAGATCTCGCTATCTGGCATCTTTCATCATTAACGTTACTTGATGCCTCTCAATCTTGTCTTCTCTTGGCTCCTACCAAGATTTTGCATGATTCTACACCAATAAGGTTTTTCCTGGTACCAGAATTTAAATCAGTTGGAGGATTGCTCCTCCCTACTTAAAATATATTTATATAGTAACTACCTGATCAAGTAAATATGAAAGAAGATTTTTAAAATGATTATAGAAAAGCGTCATTCTAACAGTCATAAAGAGAAGGCTAAATTGATCTAAGTTATTATTACTAATTTTTAGAGTAGTTTGAACCAAAATATTTTAATGATATTAGTGATTAATTATAGTAATTATAGGGAAAAGAGGAAAATATTTTGTTAAAACCTAATTAGTAATGATAGTCAAACTAAACAATTTTCAGGCAGAAAAATAACTATTTAGCGAGTGATTAATAACAATAACAAGAAGCTGATTAATCTTTTTCTGATTAATAAAACTCTCAATTTATCTCTGAGTAAGCTGAATGGTTAATTAGCATTGAAGAAAATTTAAATTAAAATTCATCATCCAATTTTTGCGAGTCTTAGAACTGCCAGATCTATAGAGATAAATTACAGAAAATTACCAAAATAAATAGATTTCTTCGTTATAAGAACTTTAGTTTATATTTCAAGACCAAATAGCTAAACAGTTTAAAAGAACGCATATACATCAAACAAGAGATTGAAATTTTTTAAACTAATTTAAATATTTGATAGTTAACCTTTAATTTATATTTAAAGGGAACTAAAGCCTTTTATCTCTATTATTTATCGATTTTCTTTTGAAAAATGTATTTTAGATATATTAAAAGAGAAATAAAACTTCGGACTATTAATATAAAATATGCTTTTCTTTAGAAGTTTACAACCTGAAGTAGGTGATTAAAGTTTGTGAATTAAAATATTTTATGTATTTATTCTTTATTTCGTTAGCTAAAATAAGATAAGATAAGATAAATTACAAATAGGGAGAGTAATCTTATAAAGAATCGCTACTGACTAGTAGTTAAAGGGTAATATTTAGTTTAATTTAAGTAATAGGTATAGATTTAGTAGATAATTGGATAGTTTATTGAATAGCTTCTTCTCTATTTTTAATTGAGTAAAGACTATTTAGTCATTTTTTCCAAGTTTGTAAATTTCTCAGATAAACAATCTCTATTTTGCTAAATAGAAAAGGAATATTAGAGGCAGAAATTTTTACGTTTTCTACCGTTATTTTAAATAAAGCTTTAAGTACCTTATAATTATATTATATTCAAAAGGTAGTTATTTCAAGTCTATTGAGCATGATTCGCTAAATGTTGAGTTTATATTATAGAATGCAGATTTTTCTACTTTTCTTTAACCAGTATGTATATCTTATTTATTTTTCCGATGACTCGTATAATTGCTCATGGAATAACTTTTAAGGCATATCTGCTTTAAAGTAAAAAGACTTTAAAAATCTATTTAAGGTTTTAAGGAGTGATATTCTGAAATTATAGCAACTTTAGTACGAATCCATTAACACATTTCGTATGCTTTTGCAATATTTCTTAGCAATGGCCTTTATAGTATTCTTTTTCATGAAACTAATATGCCAAGCAAACTATCTTCTTAGATTTTTAGATTTGCTATTGATCAAAATTATTTTAGCATTAATATCTTCTTATTTTTATCTCCTAGTTCTAAAACAAATATGCTCACATTTACTAGCATTAAAGTTCAATCTTACTTATCCAAATACTTTACACTTTTCTTTTAGCAATAGATTCATATATCTTTATTAGTAAACCAATATTAAATCATCTGCTTAAGCTTGAGTATCAAATACACGCCGCAAATTTTAAAGCTAAGTCTTTTTCTTTAAATTTCCAAATATCTGACAATAATACCATAGAAGATAATAACTAGAACTGGACTATATGAACTTCCTCGCAATATTCCATTACTATATTATAAATTTATCTAAATATACCATCAAAAATAAATTAATATCTGAATTTTAATAAAATGATTCAAAGTAGTTATTAGGGGAAGAGCTAGTTTTATTCTACGTAAGTGATTAAACAATAGTCTTCTATTAATATTGCCAATAATCTTTTCTGTATCTATAAGGGTTGCAAGTAGGTGCTTTGATTTTCCTCACATTATATATAAATTAATAATTGCTATAAAGTTCAACATGATATATTGCTTTTCTACCCTTTAAACATCCTTATTATGAAGATTGTATAATTTTACTTTAAGATAAGATAATTTATTAATGTGACGTCGACTTAATTTGGATTGTCATGTATTAGTTTATAAAAAAGTTCAAAAATAATTGTAAGAATCGTTGAAATCGTCCATTTTTTCTCCAGGTTCGTATTTTCGATAAATATCTATGGCTGCTAAACTGGACATTTTTTACAATTGGTATCTTGTTCCAATCTCAGTCCTTACCAAGCATTGTTTGGTCCTTTTTCTTTGAATATCTACAATTTATTCGAGTAATTTCTCTCCACCAATCATTTTTCTTTTGCATAACTCAACTTTAGATGTACAATAGACTTTGGTTAGGTTTTTCAGTATTTATATTTTCGTACTTTTGAAATTTATGGTATCTCCAACAGTTTTTTTATGTGACTTATTTTTCTACAGAATTAGCACATAATTGGTTTTCTTTTTATTTCTTGACTAATTATTTATGTTTGAATAATATTTAAATTTTATTATAACAATATAAAAATAAAATGGCACCTAAGAAATAATATGCCTCTATTAACGAGAATTTAAAAAAATAAGAATAAAAAATCTAATTTAATTGACTAATTTATCTTAATAGGACTAAGAACAATAATCTTAGGTTTCTTTTGTATAATCAGTACAGCAAAGGATATCAAATATATAATGCGAGCTTAAACAGCAAAGATTAAGAGTAGAAAAATTAGAAAAAATGTTTGATAAATTGATTTAAGAACTTGATCTATAATTTCTAGCCATACAAGAAACTCTTGATAAGTTTTAAGAGTTAATAATAGCTAAACTTGAAGATTTTGACAAATAATTCGATGAAGTTACTCAATTATTTTAATTTCAATTATCTAGATTCTAATATGAAATTAAAGAAGTTTAAGATACGTAAGAATAATAACAGCTAGCAGTTTAAAAATTTCAAGATTATTAATCAATCATTCCAGTGGAAATCGAATCTGAATAATAATAAGAGATACATAAGATAAATTACTATCGAAGAAAAATCAAATGCTACATATATCAGAAAACCACTGCTGAAGATAGTGCTGAAAGAAAAATAAAATTGAAAGAATTAATAAGAAATAAATATTAGACGAACTTTTTTGCATTTGACCAATAAGAACAGGTTAAACATATAGGAAAAAATTTTACAACTCAAGACTTAAAGAATAAAATAACAAGAGAAATAGAAACTATAAGGAACATTGTTTTTGGGTAGGAGATAAGGATGGCGGACTAATGAAGTCCAACGTCGTTTTTAGTTTGGAAGAGAACGGAATCAAGTAAGTGTGAAGTCCTCTTCTAAGACTATAAACTAAATTTTACCTTTTTTAATTCAATCTCCATTGGATTGTGTATACCATTAAGCATACTAGCCCGTGGTTTATTTAATTGATATTTCTAATTTCTTATATTTTTCTTTTAATTTCATGATTAAATAAATGTGTTGAGGCTTTCAAGCTAAATTATGTGCTTAGTATTTTATTATCATTCTGGAGTTAGTTAATTTTTATATCTAGGCTATCTATATGCTAAATTAGTTGCTACACTGCATCATAAAGTTTTTACTCTCGGTCTATAAAGATAAAATTTAAATTAAAGTATCTTATTGCTAGTTAGAAGAAAATTGATTTTAAGTTAAATGTTTCTTAGGTGCCATTTTATTATTAATAAATATAACCATAAAGCCATTAAGTTAGCATTTTATCATATATTTTTTGGTTATATTCATAGGCGCAATTGATCTTCAAATCTTCCAATAACTCTTAGATCAATTTTCTGAAAAAATTGGAAAAATTCTATCTTATTGATTTAATCTGGGATTTTGTATTTATCTCAATATATTATTAATGATCCTTTATAATACTGGATAAAATTTCTTATTAACATATTTGATAAATTCTGCTTTTATGCCATCTGCTCCAGATGATTTTTTGTTAGTTTCTTTAAAACTAATAATATCAAATCCTTACAAATAAGAAGCTCAATGTTCTTTTACAAAGTTACAATATCTGAAAATATTATCATCTTTTAAATTCTGTTGTTAAGTTCTTTTAATCAATAATCTTATGCTTGCTGAAAGCATTACTTTCCCAACTTTAACAAATTAAGTAAATCCTTCTTGATCCATATCTTATAGTTTCTTTTCCTTAACCTTAGAATTTTTGCTTTTTTAAACATATTTTAAGGAGACTAAATAATTAAATCTCTGCTTTTTTAGTATATTTTTACTTGTGCTATCAGTAATTACAGTTATATCTATTAAATTTTGATTTTTTATTTTATGCTAGCTATATTACTTCCTCATTTCCTCTTCCCTACTAAATAAGGACATTTTGTCAAGTTATTTATGCTTATTTGGCAGCATCAAAACTATTTATTATCTTTCAAGGAAGTCTATTATAGTTTTTATTTTAACGCCCTTATCCTAGAACATATTAAGCATTATGATATAGAATTTTAAGAATATAATAGTACTAATTATCTAAGCTATTTTCCTCAATTACTTCAATATAAACTAAGCATCCATTTAATTAAGCCTAGTATTCTTCCCTTAATATAAAAAAAAGATGTCAAGATACAACCTGGATTCTTTGCGGCTCCAAAAAAGCAGGATTTAATGAATCCTAGAAAAGTTAGTACATGGAAAAAGGTAATAAAAGTAAATTCATCAGAACGAGTCTCTCACATCTGAAAAAGAGCCTAGAAAATAGCTAAAAATATAATGCACTCGCAAATTTCGAATCTCATCACATAATAGTAAATAAGCTATGATTATCTGATTAAAGTGGGGCTGGGTCTCCAGGAAAGATCAAAAAATTTAAGAAAGATAAGAAAAGTTAATAGAAAAACTTGAACCTGTAGTGGAAATATAATAGAGACATATGACCTAAGGAAGAAACCTTAACACATTTTGAAATATTTCAAAGATTAGAGTGGTCAATCTCAAAACTGGCACTAGAAGTAGAAAGGACTGATCAACAAGTTAGAAAAAATAGAAGAAAATTAGTACAAATTGCAGCGTTAAATGGAACTGAAAGAATAAAATAATTATCTAATGAATAGTGAAGATGAAAAAAACTCAAAATTTAAACCTAAACTACAAGCAAAAAATGCTATAGTTTAATTACCTTAATTCTTCTTTAGTTTAGTCCAATTATCACTTTATGCCGAATTTTTTTATTTTCTCTTCATAATAAAAAATCTAAAATTCTCTGCTTCATTATCTTAACCTCTAAGTAGAAAATGTTAAGCAAAGCTACTAATATAATTTAAGTATATATATAGATAGAAGTTGTTTATAAAGTTATTTAATTAACTATTTAAATGTCTAAATATTTTCTATCTTTTTCACTTATTTTTTCCACCAGTTTTATATCTTTTCTCTCTATTCTAAATATATCCCTATCTTACTCGTTTTATGCTGTTATAATATTCCTCTCATCATTTTATACTTCTTAAGGATGCTGAAATAATAAAATAAAAGAATATTTATCTATAATATAAGCAAAGATATGCTATAATATAAATAGAAAGATGTTAACTAGTATATACTATTCTATGAGAGGATGCTACTCGTTCAATTAAATCACCTTGTCCATTAAAAATAAAGCAAAGCAGAAAAGAGAAAAAGAAATGACTGAAATCATGATTTTAGCTTTAAGTCTAATGAGCAAGATAGTAAGTAATATATTTAAAGCTTAAACTATGAGACATATTATTATAGGTGTTGTTAGGTCTTTCTTTCTTGATTATTCTTTAGAATTTTATAATGATACTTCAAGGTTGACAGTAAAGCATACTAAAACGTAAAAAATTTCCTTAAGTAATATTATAAATAAAATCATTCTGTTGATCCGAAAATGTCTTCGTAGAAAGATAATTGCAATAAAAGAATATCCAGCATATAGATTTATTCTCTAGTTAATTTATACATTTATTTAAATATCTTATTCCCTAACTTAACGCTATCTACAGTTTCTAATAACTCTATGTGCAACAAAAATAGTTAAAATGATAAAAATAATACCCAAAAAATAGTATAAAGAGGGATTACTTCAAAAGCCTTTAAGAATCTAATAGTCATTATTTTGTTCAAATTTGCAGACATCTTTATTAAATCTATCTTAGTTATCTTATTTAAACTCACCACATTCTTAATCACATTGGCAACAATAATTTTATATGGTAGCAATGCAATTATATGCATAAGGATATGTTACATTTCCATTTTTATCTCAGCAAAATGTATCTACTTTTAAACATAGATCTAGAGAATTAAATAAGCATGATTAAGTAGTATAGTTACATATATTTTCTTAAGTGTTTTAATATTATAGAGGACAATTATCTATACACTCATTTTTGTATAAAAATGTACCTTCTGGACATTACTCATAGCATATCTTTTAAGATGAGTATTGGCAACTCTCATTTTTATAATATTTTACTATATATGGAGCTTCAAAAGGACATACATCAAAGCATTCTCCATTATAATTGAATTTATTTTCACATGTACTGCATAAGTTATCTTATATATAATATCCATCTTGGCACTTGAAGCATACTTTCCCATCTACAGAACAGTTTTAACAATTATTGGAACATTAAGCTTCACTTTCAACTGATTTGCATAAGTTATCTTATATATAATATCCATCTTGGCACTTGAAGCATACTTTCCCATCTACAGAACAGTTTTAACAATTATTGGAACATTAAGCTTCACTTTCAACTGATTTGCATAAGTTATCTTATATATAATATCCATCTTGGCACTTGAAGCATACTTTTCCATCTACAGAGCAGTTTTAACATTTATTGGAACATAAAGCTTCACTTTTAACTGATTCGCATATAAGTTCTGATTTAGAAGGACATTTTATTTAAACATTTTCTCTATTAGGATGATTTATTGTTTCTCCTTAAGGACATTAAACTTTAGCTCCATTTAAAAGAGTTAATGTAACAATGTTGTTTTCGTCGCAAGAGGTTTAAAAACAAAAGGCCTCTTTTTATTAATTTATCGTTCCTGTATAACATCTAGAATTAAGTCCAAGAGTTTCTAATTAGCTACCTAAGCTTTAATAATATTAAGAACTTAAACCTTGACAATTTTTATCGGAGTATTTTTTAGCTAAAGGGCAGTAATCAGCTTCTTTTAATCATTCTCCTCCTTTCTTAGGATTATCAAAATACTATTAAGATGTATTTAAATCGTAGTCATAAATCTTTGTAGTGCATTTTCCAGCTGTTCTTTTATCAGAGGCACAAGCAGATCTATCTCCATCTAAACAGAATTCTTAGAAAGAAGGTATACCATTTTATGCACATTTGTCAGTGATAAAATTACATCCTTATTTATATCCAAACTCCAAGAATTGAGCCATACTTCAGTTTGGAATATATCATCCCATATCATAAAGTAAAGCCAAAGTTATATTACTTAAAGGATAGTTAGGTATATAGATTGAAGACATTAATTCGTTATACATTAATCTTGTTTCTCAATGTAAAAACAATTTCTCTTCTTAATTCTCAAATTCCAAAAAGCCAGAGGAGCAATTAAATTATCTTCTAAAAGCTTCAGTTACAGTAGGCAATATAATTTAAGTAACATTTTAACCTCTAACAATAGTATTTTAAGTGACTTTATTATAAGGTAAGTTTGTTTAGGGGTTTATATATAAGTTAAAATAGTGCTAATGCAAACCAAGAATATGCATTGTCTAATGGAGTGCTCAACTAAATAGACCAAAGAAATCAGTTTCAGATATTAAATATTTATTAAAAAGCAAATATCCTAAATTTGGTCTACCAATATCTGCTGACGCAAAATTAACTGCCACGATTGAGGTATCTCTTTAAGCATTATTTACACTTTAGACAAAAATGATAATATCATATGGTCAATCTTCATTTATATACTTTTGAGGGACTATAAAATCACCAATTTATTGATATTCTCAGTATTTTAAATTCATAGAAGAAAACTAATTTCTTACGATTAACAACTAACTTAAGTATTTATCTAAAGCAGGAATTAGTTCTTTCTTTATATAAATATCTTTGCTTTCTGTTGAAGAACTTATATTTCCTTAGAAATCCCACAGAATCCTCATAGGTCCCTAATCTTTAGTTGTAGTTAGAAGTCTACTTTGGTTAGAAAACTCCATCCTTTTAGGAGTAATCTCTTGCTTAAAATAGCATCTTTCAGAGAAGATAGAGGTAAGTAACAGTATAAGAAGCACTAGCTTCATTTTATAATTAAATTTGAGAAAGTGACTTAAATATGTAAAAGCATCAGAATTGGATTTACTAAATATGTTGAATCAAAATTAGATTTAAAATAGAAAAATTACATTATAATTAAGTAATTGAATAAAAGGAAATAATTTAAGCTAGAATTCTGAGAATTATAAATTAAATAGAAGATAAATAACTAATTAAGTTTAATTTAAATCTATCTTTAATTATTTCTCTTCTTTAACTTCTTCTTTATACTCATTCTTTGAGATTTTAAGTATCTAATTTATTATTAATAAGTTTTATCACTTTTCTATGAAAAGATAGCAAATTTGAGTAAAAGTGAATTTTATATTTAGAAGGTATATTAATTTCTTATATCCCTTAATTTTTCTTTATTTTAGAGATAATAAATTTAACTTAAGATTCAAAAATTAAATCTGTCGAATATATTTTAATGAAAGAAATTCCTTTATCACTTCCAATTTATATCAAGATAGAGTTAATAAACTTAATCATTATTTAGGTCTAAAATACATAGTGCTTAATTAGTTAAAATAATCCTTTTGCTTATTTACATTTCTTAATATTAAAGCTTACTAAAAAGGAAAGTCTCTTTATTTATAAGCTTTTAAATTAAAGAGGAAAAAGAGGAAAAAGAGGAAAAAGAGGAAAAAGAGGAAAAAGAGGAAAAAGAGGAAAAAGAGGAAAAAGAGGAAAAAGAGGAAAAAGAGGAAAAAGAGGAAAAAGAGGAAAAAGAGGAAAAAGAGGAAAAAGAGGAAAAAGAGGAAAAAGAGGAAAAAGAGGAAAAAGAGGAAAAAGAGGAAAAAGAGGAAAAAGAGGAAAAAGAGGAAAAAGAGGAAAAAGAGGAAAAAGAGGAAAAAGAGGAAAAAGAGGAAAAAGAGGAAAAAGAGGAAAAAGAGGAAAAAGAGGAAAAAGAGGAAAAAGAGGAAAAAGAGGAAAAAGAGGAAAAAGAGGAAAAAGAGGAAAAAGAGGAAAAAGAGGAAAAAGAGGAAAAAGAGGAAAAAGAGGAAAAAGAGGAAAAAGAGGAAAAAGAGGAAAAAGAGGAAAAAGAGGAAAAAGAGGAAAAAGAGGAAAAAGAGGAAAAAGAGGAAAAAGAGGAAAAAGAGGAAAAAGAGGAAAAAGAGTATATGTCAAGTTCTAAATATTTTAATTAACTATTAATAAGTTTTTAGGATGAGTATTCAAGCTAAAGCTTAAAAGTTGAAAAATTTGAAAACAATAGAAGATGCTAAGATAAAAAGGGATTTAGAAAAAGCAAATGTTTCACATTCAATTTTGACTTCAAAATAAATTATAAAGAATTGCTTTTATAAACTGAACTTAAAGTAGAATATCTCCAACTATTAAACAAATTAATACAGTTAAATTAATATGAGCAAGTTTACGTTGAAGAAAAGAAACAACAGACCGATGGTATCTGTTTAATATGCTTAAATAAAGTTATAAGCAAGTGTCTATTAAAAAGCTTATTTGAGATGATTAATAATAATAATTTATAATAGTCATATTTCAGAATATATTCCTTTAGCATTTAGCCTTTAATTCCTAAAGCTATTTAGTCTATTTCGTAGTAATTTGATTTAATTATATTTTAAGCTCTAAAGGATTACTAATAATAGAATGTAGGAATTTCTTTAGACTAGCAGATAATTTATTTTAAGCTTATTTAAACAAGTTTTTAAATTAGTTGGTTCAAAACTTCAATTTTTTAATTTTTTGTTTAGAATAGATTTAAAAATGCGAAGCATTAGAGGAAAAATTTGATAGCTAATAAGTAAAAAGCTATACAAGTATAAGATTCATACCATATATCAAACTAGATATAAAAAAGGGAAATTAAAAATAGGCTAATAATTTAGACTAGTTCATCAAATTTCTTGAAATATAAATAATATTCATTATAAAAAATGCTTCTAAGTTAATGAATTACTAAGCCCAGCTTTTAAAGGCTTATACTGTAACTAATGTTTATAACTGGAATTTTCTTTTATTTACTTATTTAAAGAATTATCTTGATAAGATAAAGTACTTATAAGCATTTAATTCATCAAATATTCTTTGAGTATATTTATTAGACTATGAGATTTTATTCTTTCTTCCTGCTTATAGCTAAACTAGAAATGTTGCTATTGATATTTATATAAGGGTGGGTACAAACTAACCACTAGCAGAGTCTAAGTTCTATAGATAAGATGGTGATTAGAAAAATATCTTTATTAGTCAGTTACATACAGAGATACTTTTATTGACTTTATTCTCAATACTAAAATTAAGAATTTGATCAGACGATTTATTAGCTATAAAAAGGAATAAGTTACTATGAAAATTATAAGGAAGAAACAATTTTAAGGATGAAGAATTGATAACAGAGATGGAAGTTTAGATTAAGCTATATTTAAACCGACAGCAATAGAGTTTACTGATTGATACTTTTATTCTGCTCCACTTTCTTACTTTTTTATTATGGAGGTTATTATTTAAAGTTTTATTTGGGTCTTACAAGGAAAATAAGACAAAACTTTGCGAACACTATAATATGTACTTCTGTAAGAAAATTAGTTGGATATATATTCGGATATTAGTCTCAATAATAAATTAGATATCTAAATTTTAAATCCAAACTTAGAATTTAAATAAATTTGCTCCAAAACAAGTTAAATCCCTCAACCATTCAAATATCTTTGCACTAAAAGCTAGATTCAAAAAGCTTAAATATATTCTCTTTATCTATTAATTTTCCTCTTTCTAAAAATAAAGTGAGACAAGCCCTGTAACTTCTAACAAAGAGAATCTAATATTCGCATCTTTTATGTTGGTTCGTATTAACTTAATAATCTTCGCTTAATTATCTGTATTAGCAATGAGTTTATATATTTCACAAACTGAAGGTATAATGAAGAGTTCTCTTCAATTTTAATATTTTTCTACTTTTATTCATTTTTTATTTTAATTTTTTTGTCTCAATTTAACTTATTTTTTCATTTGACATGAAAAAGATCAGATGTTAATTTTTTTCTTTCTAAAGCTTAAAAAACTTAAAGTTCCCTAATTCCATCTTTTTCATTCTCACTTCTGAGGATTCGAAATTAGGTGCTTAATTTAAATATCTTCGTCCAAGTTCTCAAGTCTTTTTATTTACTTTGATGCTTTAAAAGGAAGGCTTATTAGGGTTCCTTCAGATTAATTCCCTAAAATTTCTTCGTTAATCATATGGGAAAAATCAATTCAATATAAGAAATTAGATTCTAGCTTTTTAGATCGAAAAAATTAATAAATGATTGCCGATTTAGAAGGTGAGGATATGAAAGACTCTACAAGATAAAAGAGTTATTTAGCTTTAATAACAGTTTTACAAAGAGCTCTATGAAAATTTATTAAAAATACAATCACTAAAATTAGATAATCAGAAATAGGCAAAGCAAATCATAAATAAAAGTGGATGAAAGTTGTAACATCAAACTAAAAGGAGAAAAAAAGAGCTAGCATAAAATAAATAGAATCAAGTATCAAAAATGAGATAAATTGTATTTTTGGAAATAACTAATGAATCCTTTTGTGTGAAAGTTGAAAAATTAGCAGGATATAAAATAAAGGTTCAAGGTTTTTAAGTGATGACTAAGTATTCAAAAGTGGGCAGAAATATCTTAACTATATAGAAGTTAAAGATAAGATGAAGAATGAGAAAATTGGAGAAATAACGAGTAAAAATGAAGAAGCTAGCAATTTAAAAAATAATAGAGAAAGAAAGGAAACAAATCTAAATAATTTACTTGCAAGTTAATTTTTTAAAATAATCATAAAAAGCAAAATGCTTTAAAGTCAACTATTTAAAACAAAATAATTTAATAAGGAAAGAGCTCTAAATTATCGCTTGACTAGTTGCTTAAAATTAAATAAATTTTCATTTAATTTATAAAATCAAACTTAAATTAATAATTTAAAGAAATTAATAAGAATATCTTCTACATAATCATCTAATAACCCTTTCAATTATTTCTTAAAAAAATATATAACCTTTCTAGCTTTAATTAAGAAAAAGATCATTAAATTTAAAAATAATCAAAAAATAAATTACCTAAACTTATACCATAACAAAGGCATAATTTATATAAATTTAAAATACCTATTTATAGTACTTATAAATGAAGTTAAGCTTAAGCTTATTTTTTAATTTTAAGCTTAAATGTTTAGCCTTAGAAATTTTTATCAATTCTCATGCAGCGAATCTTTCGAGGAAATAGCCAAATTACTTGACTATCTTCTTATGTATTTCTAAGAGTATAGGTGAGAAATCAGAGCTACTTCCAGATTTTAACTTCAAAAATTTTCCTCTTGGATAAAAAAATTCTTGGTTACTTTAATTGCCCAAACATTTTACACCTTGAATTGTAATTAATCTATCTAGCTTTTTATTTTTATAAGATATAAGCTTTATATCCTTCTAAGCAAAGTTTGAATTTTCTATTTAGTATATTCTGGACTTTTCTACTTCTAAAATTAAATTTTTTACCTTATTCTATTTTATTAAGATTAGGACAGAAGTCAACAAATTACAATTAACCCTTCTTTTTCTAATCCTAAATACAAGAAATTTTAAAGCCATAAAATTTCTTAAAAAAACTACTAGTCTTCTCTTATGTTCTAGATTTTTTTTATATTCTAACTATAATTTTTTTAATTATCCTGCTACTTAAGCCTGGTATTTATATACCTCACAAAACCTAACTATGCTTATAGCCAGTCTACAATTTAATTAATTGAATTTTTATGTTTTTATAAGTGAAAGCTCATTGATTTTAAAGCTAATCTAGAACTTGATGCTTTTCGAACCTTCTGCCTAGATACCTCCTTAAATTGTTTCCTTCTATTTTAAAATTATTATATTTAGGGCTTAGATTCATAAACATATACTTCGATATTTTAAGAGTCTTTAGGCTAAGCTAAATATATCTCAGTGCTTTTTAGTTAACCTTTTAACTTTAGTCAGTAGTGATAGTTAGAGTACTTTTAGCTACACTGAATTTCTTAGCTAGCTATATCTACGAAAGCAACTTCTCATTGGTTGTTATATGAGTATTTTTATTTTACAGTTTATTTGCGGTTTAAGCTTCATTAGCATATTAACTGATATTTTTAGGAGTTACTATTCATTGCTACTTGTTTAAGTTAATTGAAGCATGGCTTTTCTATCATAATTTTTTAAGGATGCTTTAGTTTACTAAATTATAATATTAAGAGCTCTAGATAAGATGATTATAGAGGAGTTATTTCTTTTTAGCTACCTGAAAAGATTCCATCAATCATTTTTAATTATCTTGAAATAATAACCCAAATTTAAAAGGTATAGAGATGATAGAATTAAGACTCTATAAAAAGAAAAAGTATATAATTTCTATGCTAAATTAAAATATCTTCATTCATTTACTCTCTTGTCAGTTTTTATTAAAGCTAGTGAAAGCCTGTATTTCTTAAAGCTGCAAGTATATTATTCTTTTATATGCTTTAAACATTTTAATCTCGATCAACTATAAACATAGAAAATCCAATTGAAGAAGACTTAAGAAATGTTACTAATATTGAATATTCTTAGCATTAAGTTAAGCTTTATTAGTATTTGAATGATATATATTTTAATTAGCTTATTAGCTATCAAATTTTATAGCTTCAATCTTATTTTTTTCTCTTTATTTTTTTGTTTCTTATAACTTTCTGATTGATATCTTTGAGAGTATTGCTTTTCACCCTTTTGATTTTGATTTTTAAGTTTTACTTGTTTTTTCCTTAGAATTTAACGGGTAAAGTTTTAATGATCATGGTTCTTAATCAAATATTAGTGAATATGAAAAGCTATATGGTAGCAAGTTTCTTTTTTCAATAAAATGCTGATAGATTATTTTCTATGACATGTTTAAATAAAACTCTAATTAAAGGAATTTTTCTTTGCTAATAAATAAATTAAAAAGAGGCTACTGAGGGGATTGAACCCTCGACCTTTTGATTACGAATCAAACGCAATACCACTATGCTAAGCAGCCCTTATATTATAAATATTTAGCTCTTTATTTAAATTTATCTATCATATTTACAATATGATCTTTTCTCTTTTATATCTTGAAAGCAAGCTTAATTAATTCATGTTCTTATTACTAAACTTTTTTAATGTTTGCAATATAAAATAATGAAAGAACCTTTAATTTATTAACTCTTTTAAGTTAAATTCTCATAGTTTTAAATCCTTTTCACATCATATTATAATATTTTTCTACCTTTATACTTATTAGTTTTTTCTTACTTTCTAGCTCAGTAATTTTTTATGACAGATATATTTAACTTAGAATTAACATGGGCATTTTGTAGTTTAAATGTAATCCTTAACTGAATTTTCACTATTTAGTAGGGTGCATTTTCTTTTCATATACTCTGATCAGCATATGGTTTATTAAAGCATAGCAGATATATTGATATATTAATGATGTCTATTATATGCTAAGAATTAAGTCTATCTATCTCTTTTAAACGAATTGAAAGAATTTTAATTTATTTCTTTCCTTTTTCTTTTTGACCAAACTTGCTTAGCTATTTTTTTCCTTTAGCTTCTTTAAATGACTCGAAGCATCTTTCAGAGCTAAATATTTACCTGAAAATAAGTTCTTTTTCTTTCATTACTAACTATTTTTCTTACAATCATCAGTTTGACTCTGTTGAAAAAATTCTGCTCATACTTTCTTGTAGCACTGAGCATTTCATTTACTCTATCTGTATTTATGAAGAATTAGCTAAAAGAATCAAGTCCAATGTCCTTTTCCTCAGTGCAATTGTATCTCTACAGTTAATCCTAGAAAATTGTAAATAAGTGAAGAGGTTCTCTAGAAACATCAGCGTTAGTAAATATAATTATCGCTCGAAAGCTTGAAAGACTAAAAGCGATAGATAGAGGAACTAGCAAGTGAAATGGTGTAAAGATAAATAATCACTCTATCATTGATTTTCCGATATATCAAGGAAAAGGTTTTCGTCAGTAGTAACTAGCTTATGACTGAGCTACTTAAAAGGAAAAAAGAGATACAGAATTATATTTAAAGTACTTAGCGGAAATTGGATTTACTAAAGGAGAAGTAAATGACGTGCTGAAATAAGTATAATAGAGTAACATTCTAATTTATAATATTTAGAATAAATTAAGAGAGTTGGAAAGCTGAATATTTTGAGACTAAAAAAAAGCTTTCGTAGATATTATCGAAGATGTCATTAGATATTTTTAACTGTAAATAAGACTTGGAATAAATTAAGTTATTAGAATGCTTTGAAAGGAAAATTAAATATAAAATTATTGCGAAAGTACTAAGGATAATGGAAATTTAGCGAAGGAAAGGAAGGTACTTAACAAATGCGATCAATAAAGATAAAAGTCTATCCATTATTTTACTTTTAAGAAAAAACACATATATTTACAAGATATCAATAATGAGAAATATAATTTAGTATTAATATATAACATTAAATATGAAGCTACTAGATAAAACTTTTTCATGTAATTTTGACTTCTTTGAAAGTTGGATATTTTATGCAAGAGAGAAATTGCATTAATGCTTCAAAGTAGGGATAGGATTTTTTCCTATATCTATTAATCCTTAAAATCTTTTACATATCAAGTACTTTTTATCGTTATAGCTGAATGGAACTTATAGCTAAGTCCAGACTTTATGTATAATTTACTCTTTGATAGTTTAAGCTTCATCACTTCAAGTATTAGCTATATAGTTGCACTGGCTTTGCTTAGACTAGCTTAGGCTGCTTATTTTATCTCTACTGATTCGACCTTCAATTTTCTGATGGTTTAACTTATTAAATTTAGAGCTTAAAATAACGAAGAAAATCCTTTTTTACTTAAGTTGCATTTTTACGAATGAGAAGTACAAATACAGAATGATCCTTATTTTTAAGCTTTAGGAATGTAAGAATTGCTAGTTAGACAAGGAGGACAATAAGCATAGTAATATCGATCTTATATACAACTGACTGTAGCAAAGTAGCTCTTTCGCTTATGAAATAGTCAGCTAAAATACTTTGCTAATAGAAATAAGGAAAGCGTTGCATTCTATTTATTGCTGGAAGTTCCAGATAGAGTCTCAGCACCTAAGGTAGAAAAGGGAATATGAAGTAGTGAAGATAAAAGCGACTAACGATGAGCTATTTAAAGGGTAAGATAACAAATGAATGTAAGCTTTGATCTTTATACTCTAAGTGACTAAAATAGTCGAAGATATGCTAACTAGCTCAATATTTGCTACTATCATCTCAATCTATATCCTTAGCACTTAAACTCTTGCTAAGTTAACTAATTTAATACGTGAGATCGATATATAACTGCTATCATTTTCTACCAATAAAAGAATATAAAATCATAATTTGCAATCTTCTACCTTCTAATTTCTAAGCTTCATCTTACTTTTCTTGAATAAGATAAATAGAGTAATTACCAAGTAAATAGGATAGACTAGAGTTCTACTAGGATTCATTTAATATGAGTATGAATATATATACTAAAATAGAACTATTAGTAAAGCTTTTTGCTAGTGGATATTCAGCTACCTTTAGTTTCAGATATATGAATGCTATCGATGCTATTATACCATTCTAAAATTTTTTTGCTTTGATTCAAGTGATACAAAAAATTGGCATAGTCAGAAAGAGAAAAAGGTAGTTAAAAGTAAATGAATTGAAATGGTATTTTACAAAAGATATAACTTTGCATTTAAACGATTCGATCTCACTTCAGTTTCATTCTGTAAAAGAATCAATAAAGTCAAGCATCTTGATATAAGCTGCAGTAGCTGATTACTTAAGGAGATAATTAAGAGCCAAATTTATTATTTAAGCTAATATGGTTTAACAGTAGATATGCTGTATTCAGTTTGAGGTTTGATATTTGGTTAATGGTAATAACTGAAATTTTAAAACTAGAATAAGAATTTTCAATCAAGAAAACTATGAGCAGGGTTTTTTACATGGATACCACATTAATTTACATCAAGCTACTTGAAAGAAAATAGTGTAAGAATCATAAAAAGAGCGCTTATAGTAATTCCGAGCTTCAATATGATCTATAAAGTTATAAAATAAAAAATATCTTTAAATCATAAAAAGTTATCGCAAAAGCCTAGAGATCGATAAGGATATTATTCATCTAATTATGAGTATTTTGATCTGACTGTTTGAATTAGAGAAGCATAGAAAAGAGTAATTAATGGATAAAAGAAAAACTTTATTTAGACTAAAAATATAATCTTGGTTAAATTTGAGTCCAATCTTTCGATATTCTAGTATCGAACATATATACAACATCTTATTTACTTGGTTCGGCTTCAAACATATAAATCTGCTTGTTTTAATATATTCCATTGTGTCAAAACCAGTACCATCATTAGGAAGAAATAGGAAATTTTTCTCCATGTCTAGTAAAATTCTTGAAATCAAAATTCAGAGTTGCTTCAAAATAGTTTCTATTGTCAAAAAGAAAAAAAACATCTTAGTCTTAGGCAAATACAGTTGAAATACTTGAAGCTTTTCTTGGTAAAGGCTGATCAGATTTAAATCAAGAGTTCCTAATGGCATCCCAAAAGCTAACTTACGTTTTAGATCCAATATTCCATCCACCAAAGGTAAAAACATTAGTATAAGCATAACAGACTCCATTAAGGTCCATTTTATAAGGATGCTCCTCAATAAATTTTGCGGAATTTTTCGATAAACTATAACATTCGCATTTCCTCGTACAAATTTCATTTAAATCAAATCCTGCTATTATATAAACATACTTAGAATTATCAAATGCAAGAGAAGTGAATTTTCTAGGATAATTTAAAGGTACCTTTTTAATCTTTTGCTACTCTATAACTAAAATGTTTTCTTGATGAACTCTATTATTGTCTCCCCCAGTCGCTATTATTAACTAATCATTTATTTAAACTGAATATGTGTAGTTCTTTACTAGAGTTTCTTATATTACTATGGTATTAATTCCCTTCGAATGTGCTAATTAGACTCTTTAGATTTAATTACTGTTGTATTTAATTCTTAGAATATTAGTTAATGTGCATGCTTTATTATGGACTCTAATTTTTTTTAATTGTGTTAGTTCATTTTATATTATATGACCTTGGCTACAATATTAGATTTATCCTTCTTAATTTTACGCTTTTAGCTCTTCTTCATTTTCATTAATTTTAATATGCATTACTTGTTCTCCAAGATCAATAAGATAACCATTTTCTTGTTAACTCCTTTTAGATTCCATTCTAATTTACCATTAGCTTAATTACTCCTGAGTATTTAAATATATAATATTTTAGTATTTTACTTTGTCTCATTTGTTAATTTTGTTAGCTCTTCAACTTCCTTTTACAAAAAATTAATTAGAAATCATTTTTCCTTTCCCCTCTCTAACATTATTTTATCATTACCCCTCATACATGCTTTCGTTTGGATAAATCTACTTTCCTTTTCCTTGTTTTTAATCTTTAAATCATTATCCTATATAAATTTCGCCATTTTCATAAAACATAATACCATTCCCTTGTCTGAAGGCCTCTATTTTCTACCCTTCATATTTATCCTTACTTCTGAATTGATAAACTCCTTCATTTTTTCTCTTTTCCATATTTCAGTACTAGATTATAATTCTCTCTATTGTCTGTCAAAATTCATCTAAATCTTTCGTATTTTCCTTCATTATCTATTTTGCATTTTTTATTTTACATTTCTTATGCTTCTATTGAACTAATTAGCACTTGATGTTTGTACTATTTTTAAGCTTAGTTAGTTTATTTTTAATAAACTACTTTAACTGCTTTATTCATATCTAATGACGAAACTAAAAGCTTAACTTTTATTTTTTGATATAGCAGTTACTTTTAAATAAAATTAGCTTTATTTTCTTTTTTATTTCTATTAGCTTTCTCTTTCTCGCTTCTCACATACTTTATTACTGCTAACTGAGATTATACTTTTTTCCTGGAAATAAGAAATGGTTTTTATACCAACTAACTCATTCTAGAACCTTCTGCTATGCCACATTTTATTCCTTTTCGTTTTCATTTACTGAAATCTCTATTTTTCTTTCCTTCATTTTATCAAAAATGAATTCACAGATATAGCATTTTCTAGTTATACGATCAAGGTAAAATCCTACTCCCCATTTTTTCCCATTATAAAAAAATCCTTGGTAATAGAAATTTTTTTTTAAGTCTATTATCTTTCCATATCCATGAGGATCACTATTCTTATTTATTTACCCTTAGTAAATTTGGTCTTCTTTCGTTTTCATTTAATATACTTTTTACTTGTTTAAGGCAATTATTTAATTCATTGCTAACTGTAATACTTACATCATTTTTTAAGTATTTTAGTACTTCATTTCTAAAGAAGGGAAACTAGCATCATAGTCTAATATTCTTATCTTCACTTTTCATTTAGTCTTTCTATAATACTGCTCCTTTAAATGTCCTTATTCAAAGTATCCTTTTTCAACGATCAGATTTTATAGATTTATTTTAGTTCCTCATCCATGTTTCAATCCATTTTAAAGCTCACCTTCATAATACTCATCTGCTTCTAATAACCTTCCCATTCCTTCTGGAAAGTATTGCTAATTTATCTACCCTACGTAAGTTTTATCTTAATAGCTTATACTTTAAGATATTCATTACTTAGTCTTTTCATTAGAATGTAACTACTACTATTCTATAATTACAAGCCATCAGTTATGATGGTATCCTTTATCATTCTGCTTTAACTGTATATAAGGTATTTCTACTTATCACGGAAGATTTCTAATTAGCTTCTACTAAGTTTAGCTTAACTAAAATGATAGAGTTGCTTTATTTAAAAGAGAATCTATTGATGTGTAATTTCTCTAATATTGATTACTTTTGTCTCGCGAGATAAATTGAAACTGCTATTCGCTTTGAGTAGAAGAGGATTAAATCTGCACTTTCTAGTTTTCTTTATTTTCAGGATTTTAATTGTTGACTCTTTCTTCCTCGTTTTCTAAATAAAAGAATTATTCATTAAAGTAAGAACTGAAAAGCTATTGATCATGCTATAAGTTTCTTATATCTCTTTACTTTAACTACTAGAAGTCATCTCTTCTATCTTCATCTCATTGAAGCATTTAAGACAGCAAAAGCTATAAACTTTAGTAGTTTGAGTCTCCTTCATAGTGCTTAATCAGTTATTCTATTTCCTAGTATAAGAGTAAATTACTTTTTTGGTTTTTATTCAGCTTTAGATGCTTCTGCTCTTATAGTGTTGCTACTTCAAGCAAAGTCATTCCTAAAGAAAAAACATCTGATTTAAATTTATTTTTTAGTGTTTAAGTCACGATTTAAGGAGATTGATAACCCTCTGTACAAGTCACTTAACTAGAGTTAAAAACATCTAGTTGAGCATCTGAGCTATCAAAGTCTCCTATTTTTAACTTGCTGTTATTATCAACAAAAATGTTCTAAGGCTTTATATCTGAATGATGAATATTCTATTCCTATAGAAAGGCAAATCCCTATATAAGCTAACTAGCCATCTAGAAAACTTCTTCCATGTCATAATATTTTCCTTATCGACTTTTTATAACATCTTCTAGATTACCTTTCTAGCAGAATTCCATTTCAACTCAGCCAATATTATCGCTCAAATTAATGTCGAATTTATAAATCTCAACACAGTATTTGACATACTCCTTTTACTATCACAGCTTATGTATTATTTATGGTAACGCTCTTTATTTCTAAACTTATTATATAATTTTAACTACTCTTACTTAATCCTACTAGTTCAGTACTTTAACAATGAAAACTTTCTGTGTTTTGTATATTTTTTCTATGAAAGTATATCCTGGAAATCGACTCTAGAACTTTCAAAAGGTGAATGCTTTGTCTTTCGTATAGTGATTAAAATAAACTTCTTGCTTTACTTTTAACTAGCTTCATATCGCAGACTTAATGAATTTTTTCTACTTCTCTAGGTTTTAGAACGATATAACTATTTTTTCTCACTGGAAGTTGTTTTTCTCTAATAGATCGAAAAGTACTTAGCAGTTGTTTTATCCTAATAAGTATGGGGTTATTATACTAGCGTTTTATTGATCTATCTGCATTCAAAAGAGAACCTCCATATTATCTATAAAAAAGAGATACTTAACTTCCTTTTTCTATTGGTCTAAAAATTACTCAACTAGTTAAATAAAATTACCCATTTCCATTCCATTTTATAGTATCACTTTAACCTTCTTCTTATCTATGGTATCTTAAAGGTTGCAATAATTACTTAGAATATACAAAATAGTCTTGAAGTCATTTAACTAAGAGAACAAGTTATGATAGATAGCTTACATAACTCCTTTATGATTTAGCTCCTATAAAAAAGTCTCCTTTTGCTGCTTATCTTATAGTAAAATCCTACAATGAGCGAATATTTCCTGATCGGGATACTTAATAAAGTGCTATCAGTCCTATTCTTCTTTTTCCTTTTTGAATATAATAAAAGAGGAGTCTTTGATATTGTTTTGGAAAATTTAGGTTACTAAAAATTAGGCAATAATATTGTCTGAGTATTACAAGCTCTTAACATCAAAACTAGACTCCTAATTTTATCTTTCTTGACTCAAAGCATGTAAATATTCTTTTTCATTTATTAACTTTTAGATTCGTTAAATTTAAGCAATCCAATCTTCCTTTATATGAAGCCTCTAGTGTTACAGCTTTTTCTTCAAAGTCGTGTTTATACTATCAAACATGAATTGATACTCTTAAACATACTAAGTACTCCTTGTCAATATATTTTCTCTGTCTTCCATAAGCAAATTTTCTATGAACTTATAATAGACTGCTTGGTAAAAGCTGGAACCTTCTTAATCCTTTATTAATTATCTAACCACATCCTCTACTTTATTTTTATTCCTTTCATATATTATTAAGTATTTTAAGAATTAAGTCTATCCAAGTTAGTATTTCTACTCCTATTCTTTTTTGTCCCCTTCGACTGATAAAATTATTTAGCACTACTTTATCAAAGTATCATTAGGTATTTTATCTGCTTCTTCTTTATATTCCTTTAGCTTACTTCTTCAGTATGTTTCATTTAGTAATTAGTTCTGCTATTTTCCTTCTTAAGGAAGTTACTGTCTATAAGAGGCTTTTTTTTACCAACCAAATAATTTAATAGCACTAAGATTTTTCTTTATGTATATACTTTCTACCTTTTATATGGAAAAATTATTTGCAATTGCTTAAAGTGAAGATTTTAAGTTATATCTTAAAACCTGTTCCTTTTAGTACCAATAGAAATCTACCATTAGAAACCCCCAGCATTTTATTCTGTAAGTTATACCTTCGTTGGAAAATAAAAATAAGCTTTCTCAAACTGTATTTTCTTAGCTTTTACTCCACTTCTAGTTTAGATACTAAGACAGCTAATCTAAACATTTTTTCATTATGTAATAGATTATAAAATCCTAGTGCTATGAATCTTTGAAGTTAGTTCTTCCTCATTACCTTAAAATATCCTTTATGTCTTTTTATAGATACTTTTGCAATTAGAAGGCATATAAGATCTGGATGAACCCATAATTCTCTTATAAAAGATCTAATAATAATTGCTCCCCATTACTTGATTGAATCTATTTCAATACTCCAACCAAACTTCTTTAGTCAATTTTTACAAACTTCAATTAGTCCCCCCATGTTAAGAAATCTTATTTTTGGAGTACAAAAACTGAATATTTTGATTAAGAGACACAATTTCCATATATCTATATAAGAGAATCACTCCAGTCCTTATCTTTATTTATTTCTTAAACCCTGTTATATCAATTGAACTAACTCTCATGGCTTTTGTATATTCCTTACAATATTTAAATTATTTCCTTTTGAGAATCTAGCACTTCTCTTTCCTTACTGACTAACTATTATTACTCTTCTGTCTTTTATATCTCATAAGGTTCGATATTAAACTCTAACTCTTCATTGTAATAATAAACTTGTAACTTTTAAAATTCCTTTTAAAAGTCAAGTCTAAGCACGAATGGACTTGATTCTAAAATAGAAATTCTCTATAAAACAAGTTCGTTATATTTCATGTCTTTCTGACCAAAAATTTTGCCTTCTTTCATATTTTGAAATTTCTCTTCTTATTAGTAAAAGCAAGATTCAATTTCTAAATTATGAATTGACAATCTATACAAAAGCGTCTTTTTTCCAAAAAGATAGATATTTTCTCTCTTGCTTCTTGCTCAATTTTGATAGTCATATATTAAATCTTCCAGTTTAGTTTTTTTTTGTAATTCTAACTCTTAAAAATTCAAATTTGAATCTTCAAACACTTCGAAATGTATTTTCTCCCATAATTATAAAATTTCTTATGCTTTTAACTCTACGTAATCTTCAAGAAAAATCGCATATAACGATTAAATTAAACCGAAGCCTTATTTTCTGCAATCTAGCAGAACTTCTTTATGTTCTTCTGATTATAAAATTTATTTGAGTTTTTCGTTTATCTAGTTTTCTTAGATTTTTGCAAAATCAATTTTACAACTTTTGTTCTTTTTTTCTTCTACTACAAAAACTGAAAATCTAGTTTGCTTATTAAGAGTAATTATCTATCATTCTCCTCATTACTATAACTATTGCATCTATTGGGCTATTTTCTAAAAACTATTCATTTCAATTTATTTTTTCAAAATTTTACGCTTCGTTTACTGGTAAAATTACTGAAGATGATAGATTATTTAATTTTATTCCGCTGAATTTAGACTTCGACTTTCCTTTGCAAAATACTTATTATAATTTAGCTTTTTCGATAGGTTTTTCGTTTCATTTTTTGGCTTTTTAGCTCTTGATTTTTTATTTTTCCTTATGGTTTTTTCTTACTTCTAAGCTTCTCAGTTGATGCCTTCAATACCCCTTATTTTGGTATTATTTGATTAACGCTATACTCAGTTTTTATCTTCTAACATTATAGATAAACAATTAAAAAACCAGTTTTATTATATAGCATAACTTGTCTTTACTGATATCCTGAAAATAAATTTTAATATACTATTTTTATTATGAAATAAACTTCTTCAAATCATGATAAAAAGCTAAATCTTCAAAATTTTATTTTGCTTTTTATGATTTTTATTTTGACTGAAATTTCCTAATCTATCCTTAAAAATTAACCTTATCTGCTGCATTCAGTTTTTTAATGTTTTGGTTCTTGTCTTTAGTTAAAGCATTCAAGTATATTTAGCTTCGAGTATTTATGGGATTAATTTTCTCGCCTTAACTTCATGATTAAAGTAAACCAAAAGTTCCAGTCTAGCCAAGTTTGTGGTATATCTATTTATCATTTCCGTTTAACTTTGTTCGTAATATTCCTTTGAAAGCAGTTCTTCTTTTATTAAAGCGCTTTTTGCTTTAACTCCCATTTTGGTAATAAAGTAAGGAAATTTTTTTTCTGACATCTATCCTTTTTAATAGTCATAACCTTCTAACTTTTTTCATTCGTTATCTATTAAATGAAGGTCTAAAAGTCATTAATTTCGCTTCAGTAAGATGAATGATTTCTATATCCTATAAGGACTTGGTTTACGAATTATTATTATTCAAGGTAGGGTTTGGAGTTAAATCTAAATTATACTACGGCTAGTAGCCTGTAATTCCGCCACAGAAGTAATTGCACAGCAAGTTATAAGTTCCAAGTTTAATATAAACCGAATTTTATCTTTCTTTCTGCTACTAAGTTGTTAATCTGCCACTTATTTTTACCAGTAATGCCCCAATGATTAATTGAATGATTATATCAATTTCTTAATTTTGACTGATTTGGTTTTAAAGCTGTGGTTTTATGTTTACTATCACTTATCTATATTGTTAGTATGATTATTAGATGGAGTATTTTAAATTACTAGTTTAGATTAAAAAATTTGCTTATCTTTAGAAAAGTTACAATATGCTTAATCTCCTGATTAGAGCACTTCTTTCTTATAAGCAAACAAAATGATATCTTTGTTCCAAAATAACATTACTTTTAAATATCTACTGCATCTTCTTAGATTTAAGTTGATATTTTTCAGTCAATCTGTAGGAAATATTGATGCTTTCATATTTAAATATTGTCATTCTAATAGCATTTTAAATACTAATCCTTAGACTGTTCGTTTACTCTTTTTTTAAGCTACACTATTCTATCCTATTTTAGATATACTAATTCAATTCTCATGCTCAGTCTACCCTAATATAACTATTAATCTTTCAATATCTCTTATACTTTTATAACTAGTTTGCTAATTCATATTAGAGTGCTTCACACTTACATTATTAGTATTAGTAATGTTGATTATTATACCCTTACAGTTATAGTTACTACTCTTTTTGTAGCTTCACTAATTTACATTTTTGACATCAAATCATGCTGATTCTTATAATTAACTACCATTGAAAATAAACTAAACATAGCTAGCTTTTCTCTTTTCTACTACTAGCTCTTTCTTATTTTAAACATTGTTAGTATACTTAATTAATATATTAGAGTAATAGCATCTTCTGTTTATCTCCAAAAGAGGTAAAATAATATATAGAAAATGAGCTTTACCATGAAAAGAGTTTTAGCGTCCTAGTAAACTCTGACTATGTTTAAACTTTATAACCCTTTGATAATATAACTATATCCTTCTTTCCCTATTTGTTCCATGCTATTTAGTGATCAAATTGTTCATAAGTATTCTAATCGTTTCTTCCGATACTAACTTGGTACGTTCTAGTTAAATACCAATTGCTTGATATAATTCCCTTTTACATTCCTTGTTATATAAATTCTAACTTACTGTTCATTATATTTTGACGATTGAAAGAGTAGAATGCAAGTAGGTTTAGAGTGATAACTAAGCTTTCTGTTACCTTCTATTCTTGGGCATTTCTTTCATTTCAACTAAGCTAATTCTAGATTTAAGCATCTAAGATACCTTCTGGTGTTTACTAGCTATCCTATCTGTTTGCTATACTTTAGGTAGTTGATTCTTTTGAAGCTCTACTATATCCACTTTATTTAGTGGTAGTATTATATGATTAATCCTAGATGTGATTATCATAGTCTTTCACTTTTAATGGTAAGCAAAAGAGATTCTATTACTCTAACTAGACTAAGAATCAATTTGATGAGTTGATTAGATGTAAGGTAGAAGGGAAAATAGGCTAATGGTAATGCTTGATTAGCGTCGAGTCTAAATGCTTAAACTAATAGAAATTATTGCATAAGGGCTTTGACTGGTTTAGTGTAAGCTTATCTAGTAGAGAGGGAATAAAAATGAGCTAACTGAAAAAAAAGTTAGGCTTGAAACGATTTTTTCCCAAACTGAAAGTAAATAATAACAATTTTGCTGCTTGACTCGAAGAATAACTAGCATATTTGAGTATAGCAATACAAAGTATAAAGCAGCTATGCTTTAGTATATTTCAGAGCTATAAAGTCATTAGTAATAAGAAAGAAAACTAACAGTTGAGAAACTTTTTGATGAAGCATGCTCATCTAATTTTAGATATAGAAGTGAAAGTAAAAAATAAAGTTTTCTTTAAAATAAAAAAAGAAAGAGGAGAATGCTTAGACAGCTTAAATCTATTTAGTTACAAAGAGTGAAACAGAGTACGTTCAAATTAAGTCTAAAAGATGAAAGAATTCGAGACTACTTGTTTGTTTTTATTACAAGCTATTAGATTAATTATATACTCTGCTTTTCTTAAAATGCTCACTATATTGGCTGGAATCTTAAAGCATAAACTCATCAATCTAGTAAGCATATTAAGAGTATTTTTTAAGGATAAAAGAAGCTCTAAGATCATTTATTTTAGTTAAGCTAATTAAAATGATTAAAAATAAAGATAGCTAATAGAATGACAATAGCATAATGCACCTAAAAGATCTATTACAGTTTATAAATTTGAATCTGAGTTCCAAAAATTAGAAATAGGCCCGAATGGCTAAATAGAGTTAATTTAAAGAGTTTGGTATAAGGTTTAACATATAAACTAATATAGCTTGATTACAATATTTTAGTCTTATTCAAGCTCTTATAAAGGAGATTAAGATATTTGCATATATTTTATCGCTATACATGTATGCTTGTGTTACTTTTACAATATGCTAACATACTTTAGTTTGTTCTGAACTGTTTAGATAATCCAAAGGCTAAGCAATTATCCCGATTTTTGCAATGACACGGTCCTTCTAGTCTACTCATGAATGCTTTGTATCTCTCTTATAGCTCTTAGCACTACTTTTGACTTATTTCAGTAGCTGCATTTGGAGTAATTAAAATCCTCTTTGCTTAACTTTTTTTAATTTCATTCATTTTGATTAGAAAAGCATCAACCTAATAAAAAGTGCTAAGATTGAAGATTTCTGAAATAAAACGAATAAAGGTAAATAAGCATTAAAAGGTACTAAAAATTAAGGGTTTTCGACTAAGAATAAATCAGAAAATTGGGAAATTGCATAGTTAAAAGATGCTAGCAGAATCATAAATCTAGCCTATATTTTCCTCAAGGAGAATAAACTATATCAGTCTAATAAACTAGCTAGAGTCTTCAATGCAACTTTAGAAATCTTAATATCTCTCATTTCAACCTTAAAGCAATAAACCCAAAAAAAGAAATAAAGGAATGAAAAAGTAATTAAGAAAAGCATGAGTTTAGCTAAAAAGCATATATAAGGGAGATATATAATAAAGAGATAAAAAGATCGAACGTGAACTATGTCATCATTGCTAGTCATAACTTTTAATCGATCACAGAAGTAAAGTCTCTATAATACCATCAAAAGAACAGTTTTGGATAATATAAAGGAGTAAAGTTGATCACAAAGCGAATAAAGGGAATAAAATAATTAACACTTATAACTATTTTTCTAGGTTAAATAACTGTTTAACTAAACTTAAGCAAATAGCTATTAATGTAAACTAATATTTATAAAGAGAAGCTTTGGATTTTAGGCAAGTTAGCTTTATATAAATAACTGAGTGAAATAGAAATCAATAAATATAGATAAAGCCTTTCACCGTTTAAATACCAGTGACATATTTAAAGTATCTAATGCAATTTATCAGGCTAAAGTACTATTAAGGAAAACTAAGGACCTAGTAATAAAATGTAATTGCCACTTATCTAAGTTTTTATCACTTTGATCTTCTTAATATAATGCAACTCACATTACAAAGAATCAACTCTTGAAGAATAAAATCTTTCGAGGTAAAATAGAGAATTTCAAACAAGAGGTGAAGGTCCTCTAAGGATTCTATGATCTTTTTCAGAGGATCTAAAATAGTCAAAAAATGAAACAGATATTTTTATAAGGAAAGATATCATACCAGCAATAGATAAATATTTAAAAAAGCTAATAAAGATTAGAAACTAGTGACCCTTCATGATTTTGAGTAATTAATAAGAACCTATTTACTCTGATACTAGAGGATCTAAAAATGCAAGGTTGTGTGACCATATGATCTTATTATTTTTATCTTACTGAGTAAAATACTGAATAGGGAGTAGAAATGTAGTATAAAAACTGTATATTCTCTTTAAATAGCGGCAGACCTCTGGTAGGATGATTGTCTATTAATAAGCACAAAATACCTGAAACTAAATTTAAGCTTACTTTTGATAGACTACTTACTGGGATGATACATCTGCTTGGCTTTGAGACGAAATTTTATGGATAGTACTTGAATTATTAAACTAATCAAAAATGAGGTTAAGTCATATAAAAGGCTACTGAGAGAGGTAAAAATGTTACTTAAATAGTGTTACCAACTGTAACTGAAGCTGCGAGAATATAATTCAACTGCTCGTCAGTTTACATGAACTCGAGGATTCTATATAAGAAGAAAAATCCCAATGAGAAGCTAGATTGGTGTATAATGAAATATAAGCCTCCATTAATTTTTTTTACTATAGGGCGAGTAATATAAAATTAGCAATGCTTCAAGATACTGGATGGTATATTCCTAACTGATAAATGGCTTAGTTCCTAGAATTTGGAAATAAAGCAAGATGTGATTTCATTGAAAAGAAATGCGTTGAAAATGGAAAACCTAACTTCAAGGAGTTCTGTTAAGATACAGGAAGTAAAATCTGCTCGCCTGATAGAAAGTATATAGCAACCTGCTTAACTAAGATTTATGATAAGGAACTAAATTCTGCTGAGTAATATTTTGAAAATATAAAGAAAGGAGAATCTTTTAAAGAAACAGATTACTGCCCAATTGCATAAATATATGCAGATGCAAATTGTCAAGGATCAATTTCGGAATATTATGCAAAAGACGAAAATTAAGAAACTTTAGGCATCAATTCAAGATGCTATGAAGGAACGAATATGGGATAGAATGATGCTTTTTGCTTTTAAACTTCATGTGATGAAGGCAATAGCATTTACTTAACCTTTAAAAATGGAGAATATAAGTAATGTCCATAAGGAGAAACAATAAATCATCCTACTAGATTATTAGAGATAATATGTCCTACTAATTAAGAAGTTATATGCAAATCTATTTAAAGTGATCACTAAATAAAATAATTTTAAAATAGAAGAAAGCAAACTAAGGAGATATCTAGACAGAAGGTTCGAAAAGCATCAAGTTCTAGATTAGCTTTAAAATCGCTGAGTCTTCACTTATAAAAACATAAAAATTAAAGTAGTTGCAGACTGACTATAAGTATAGTTAGGTATTGAGAGGTATATAAATACTAGACTTAAGTAGCAGGATAATTTTTAATAGATTATTGTTAAATATTAACATAATCTAGAGCTTAAGAGAAGGGCTAGTGGTATTTGTAAGAAATTTTATGGCTATAGAATTTCTAGTACTTAATACTAGAAAAAGAAGAGATAAGGATAATTTATTGACTTCTGTCCTAATTTTAATTAAATAGAATAAGGTAAAAAATTTAATTTTTAGAAGTAAAAAAGTCTAAAATATGCTAAATAGAAAATTCAAACTTTGCTTAGAAGGATATAAAGCTTATATCTTATAAAAGTAGAAAGGTAGATTAATTACAATATGAGGGTGCAAAACGTTTGGGTTACTAAATTAGTCAAGAAATTTTTTATGTAAGAGGAAAAATTTTGAAGTTAGAATCTGGAATAGCTCAGATTTCTCGCCTATATCCTTAGGTATACATAAGAAGATAATCAGAGTAATTTGGCAATCTCCTCGAAAGACTTGCTACACGAGAGTTGAGCAATGATAAACATTTCTAGGGCTAAAGACTTAAGCTTTAAATTATAAAATAAGGTTAAAATTTAGTTAATTTATAAGTACAATAAATAGGTATTTTAAATTTATCTAATGATGCCTTTGCTATGCTATAAGTTTAGTTAATTTATCTTTGATTATTTTTAAATTTAATAATCTTTAATTATTTATTTAAGGCTAGAAAGGCTATATATCCTTTTAAGAAATAATAGAAAGGGTTAGTAATTAATTATGTAGAAGATATTCTCATAAATGATTTATTTAACTTTTATTTAATAAATTAAATTAAAATTTATTTAATTTTAAGCAGCTAGAGATAACTGAGAGCTCTTTCCTTATTAAATCATTTTGTTTTACATAGTGACTTTAAAGCATTTTTGCTTTTATGAATATTTAAAAAAAATTAACTTACAAGTAAATTATTTAGATTCGTTTCCTTTCTTTCTTCATTACTTTTTTAAATCGATAGCTTCTTTTTTCATATCTAGCTTCTACATTTTTACTCTTAATTTCTCCAATTTTCTCATTGTTTATCTTATCTTTAACTTCCATATAGTTAAAATATGTCTACCCACTTTGAATGCTTAGTAATCACTTAAAAACTTAGAAACTCTTTATTTTATATCCTGCTATTTTTTCTATTTTCACATAAAAAGGATTCATTAATTATTTCCAAACACTACAATTTATCTCATTTTCTATACTAAATTCTGTCTATTTTATGCTTGTTCTTTTTTCTCCATTTAGCTTGATGTTGCAACTTTTATCCAGCTGTATTTATGACTTGCTTTGCCTATTTCTGAATATCTAATTTTAGTGATTATACTTTTAATAAATGTTCATAGAGCTCTTTAGAAAACTGTTATTAAAGTCAAATAACTCTTTTATCTTGCAGAGTCTTTCACATTCTTACCTTCTAAATCGGTGATAATTTATTAATTTATTTGGGTCTAAAAAGCTAGAATCTAATTTCTTACATTGAATTGAATTTTTTATTTGATTAACGAAGAGATTTTAGGGAACTAATCTGAAGAAATTTTACTAAGCCTTCCTTTTAAAGCATCAAAGTAAATTAAAAATATTTGAGAATTTGGATGAAGATATTTAAATTAAGCACCTAATTTCAAATAAAATTAACTCCATAAGTGAGATTGAAAAAGATGCTATTAGGGAACTTTAACTTTTTAAGCTTTAGAAAATAAAAAATTAACATTCTATCTTTTATGTCTCAAAAGAGAAAATTAGTTAAAATGAGACACAAGAATCAAAATCAAAAATTAATAAAAAGTAGAAAAAAATCAAAATCGAAGAGAAATTTTCCTCATTAACCTATTATTTTTCAGATAGTGAGATATATAGACTCATTGCTAATACGGATAACTAACGAAGATATTTAGTTAATATGAACCAACATAAAAGAGGAGAATATTAGATTTTCTTTGTTAGAAGTTAGAGGATCTGTCTCGCTTTAGTTTTAGAAAGAGGAAAAATAATAGATAAAGAGGATATATTTTAAGCTTTTTTTGAATCTAGCTTTGAGTGTAAAGATATAGAAATGTTTGATTGATTTAACTTGTATTAGAGTCAATTTATTTGAATTCTAAGCTTGGATTTAAAATTTAGATATCTAAATTATTATTGAGACTAATTTCCGAATATATATCCAGCTAATTTTCTTAAAAGAAGTACATATTATAGTGTTCACAAAGCTTTGTCTTATCTACCTTGTAAGACCCATATACAACTTAAATAATAACTTCCATAATAAAAAAGTAAGCAAGTGAAACAGAATAAAAGTATCAAGCAGTAAACTCTTATTACTGTTGGTTTAAATATAGCTTAATCTAAACTTCCATCTCTGTTATCAATTCTTCATCCTTAAAATTGTTTCTTCCTTATAATTTTCATAGTAACTTATTCCTTTTTATAGCTAATAAATCGTCTAATCAAATTCTTAATTTTAGTATTGAGAATAAAGTCAATAAGAGTATCTCTGTATTTATCTGCCTATTGAAGATATTTTTCTAATCACTATCTTGTCTATAAAACTTAGACTCTGTTATTGGTTATTTTGTACCCTTATATAAATATCACTAGCAAGATTTCTAGTTTAGCTATAAGCAGGAAGAAAGAAGAAAATCTCTTAGTTTAATAAATATACTCAAAGAAGACTTGAGAGCTAAATGCTGATAAGTACTTTATCTTATGAAGATAATTGTTTAAAT